>JAJLXS010000073.1:0-65148 GCA_030571355.1 Maudiozyma serrabonitensis | reverse complement strand
TTACTGCAGCTCAGGACTATGTGTCCGTTGCTTGCAGCAGAGCTCCTCTCCCTCCTATCAGAGAGAGAGATGAGAAAGTGTTATATATAATTCTATATAATTTGGAAAACGGGTTCCTTTATATACAAAAATTTTTACAGTAATATCGCATTGTACGAAGATCACTGTGTGTCACACTGTTATATAATTTCCAACAATAAGGACATTTTTATCTGTTAATTGAAGGATTATTGATATAAAAATGATATTTTATAGAAATGGGGTTACCCGGAATACATTACAAAAACAAATATATAAAAATTACCTTAAATTTTTAATGTTATATGGCAACTTGGCCGAGTGGTTAAGGCGAAAGATTAGAAATCTTTTGGGCTCTGCCCGCGCAGGTTCGAGTCCTGCAGTTGTCGTTACTTTTTTGCCATTTTCAACCTCATCACTTTTTCATGGTTTAAGTCTGAAGAAGTTTAAGATTAAATAATTACAATACTACTAATTTTTGGTTAAATTTTAAAGAAGATGATTATGTTTTTTTTATATATTTTATTTAAGTAATTTATTTGTTTATTTATTTTTATTTTTATTTTTTTCAACTAATTTGTGCACGACCTGTAATACCTGGAATTGAAATTCTTAATCTATGGGTTAATGGTAATTTTGGTACGACACCAATTAATAAAACAATTAAAGAATTAAAGATAAATAATTTATAAGTGAAATGAGCGTAATGATTTGAAGTTAATAATAAAATTATTGGTAAAATGATTAAAAATTTTCTTGTTGGTGTATATAAAGTTTCATCATCAATTTGTTCCCACATTGTTAAATTATCGAAGGCACCACCATTGAAATCAAAAGGTGTACCTTTAATTAAATGAAACATAATATAAAATCCAACAATATAAGTTGTATTAGTTAAAGTCCATGACCAAATTGGAGTAATACCAGGTAAAAGATTGAAAAAAATTTTTAATAATGCAATTATAACAAAATGAATTAACCAAGCACCACGTTGATCAACCCAATTTGCGTTCATATTTAATACACCCTTTTGATCATTTTCATCTTCAAATGTTTCAGGTTCAACATGTGATATAATACTCGAGGACCGTCTACGACGATGATCTTTGTATGGTTCGTTTTGTAAAATTTTTAAGGAATTTGTTCTTGTTCTTGTACGTGATTCTCTTTCTTTTAAATTACTGTCATCATTATCGCTATTATTGTTATTGTTATGATACGATGGAAATGGTTTTAAATCTAATTCAGTACCTCGACTAGTAGTCGTTTGTAATGGTTCTGTCATATCGTGTGAGTGTGAGTGTATACGTATGTCTAACTTAGCAGAGTATACCTCGACAAGGAATATAAACTGTTGTATATATTTTGTTCTGGTTGTTTATATATTTACCACCACCAGTATTCAGTATGTTTCAAGAAACCGTTTGTTAAGGGGGGGGAGAGAGAGAGAGGGGTCCTCCATAATTAAAGAAAAAATGAGGCGAAAACGCGACAAATTTCACGGTTTTTCTCTCTCTGTGTGAGCAAATTGATTACACACAATATTCGCACCGTCGTGCGGGGTGATGTGCGGGTAACGCAGGGCCAGTGGCCAAAGCGGTTACAGCGCAACCAGCGCAACAGCACAGCAAGTGTGGCAAATGGCGCCCTCCTCAACTGAAAGCCAGAAGAGGAGCGTGCGAATTAGCCGCCCAATTGCTGTTTGCGTTGTGCACCCATTCACCCCACACAGAGAGGGAGAGGCGTATGGTTTTTAGTTCCTTTTCTCCTTCCCCCATCTTTTTTGCCGTTGTTGAGAAAACGGAAGGGGAAAGGAATCTGTATATAAAGGGGAGAGGTGATTGAGGTCGAGATGTAGACAGCTGACAGCGGTTGTGGAGAGAGAGAGAGAGAGAGAGAGAGAGTATCAAGGTCGAGCATCGAAATCACTTACAATATGGTCTCTCAATTATTTGAAGAAAAAGCTAAAGCTGTTAACGAATTACCAACTAAACCAAACACTGATGAATTATTAAAACTATACGCATTGTATAAACAAGCAACCATTGGTGACTGTAATACAGACAGACCAGGTATATTTAATTTAAAGGATAGATCAAAATGGGATGCTTGGAATAAAATTAAAGGTACTACACAAGAGGATGCAGAAAAGCAATACATCGAATTAGTCGACGAATTGTTTGTTAAATATAAGTAATGATTGTATACTACTTAATTAGCTATATATAAGTAATAAAGCTTTTTTTTTTTTTTTCGAACTTGGAACGCGGATTCTACACGTATATAAGTATAATTAACGTCAAAAATATACTGAATAATCAGAGACAGAGACAGAGAAAGAGAGAAAGATCTGTGATAGAGACAACTGACGAAAATAATGTTTAATTTAACGGATACGATAGCTAATTATGATGTTATACCATTTGATGATACACTAATAATGTATAATCCAAATGATCCAATAAGTGTAATTAGTGTATTTTTATCATTATCACCAATACTTTTACTTACATTCTATCTGTCATGGTTAATTATAACAAGAGAATTAGAATCAATTATTGTTGCAGGTGGACAATTATTAAATGAATTTTCAAATAAAATTTTAAAAAGAATTATTAAACAACCAAGACCACATGAAGCTTTAATGGGTCCAGGTTTTGGCATGCCTTCGGCACATTCACAATTTGTTGGATTTTTTTTCAGTTATTGGACCCTTAAGATTTGGTTACAATGGGGGAAACAAAATCCCAATACCTTATATATCAAAACATTATGTTTATTAATTTTCACTTTAATGGTATGTGGTTCAAGGATTTATTTATTATATCATACTGTTGAACAGGTAACATTAGGTTATATCATTGGAATATTTAATGGCATATTATATTTTATTGCAGTTGGCATTGTAAGACAGTTTGGTCTAATGGACTGGATATTAACTTGGCCCTTAGCTAAATCATTGTATTTAATTGATTCATTTAATTTCAATGGCGAAAGTTTACGGAATAAATGGGTTAAATCCGTTACCGCGGGTTATTCATCTTCTAATGCCGATTTCCAACCCGCGGAAATAGGGAACAAGGAAAGTATCACGGAATGAGAGAGGAGATAAAAAAGAATGTAAAGAGAATTATTAAGAAATTGATTTAATCCATCAAATTAGTAATTGAAAGGGTGCATCATCACACTGCTTCTTAAGGATTTTAAATTAATATTTTGAAGCAACGGCTTGGTTAGAATGTGAAAGTGTCTCAAATATACTTATATATATATATAAGAGAGAGAGAGATGGATATTGCTAAGATTATCTAAAATGTGTCTGTAATTATAATAGTTCTTGCTTGTGTCTATATATATATATATAATTGAAAATCATACTAATTAATAATAGTAATAATAATAATAATAATGCATGCAATCGATACTTCGCTTTTTAAAGATTTTAGTATGAAAGATGATACGACGACAGGTACGTCAGATGATCTTACTACAACAAGTACAAGTAATACTTTAACGCGATATCGTTTAAGTCGTAATAAAATGGGTTCAATAGTTTCAACTTGGATGATTAATGTTCCAATTAAATCTGTTGCAAATTGTACTACTGCTACCCTTAGGAAGACTTTGACTTATCCAACTTCTCATCATAGTAATAATAATGTAAATAGAATAATAACGAGATATGATCTTTTAAAAGCTGCTAAGGAAAAAGAAGATAAAGAATATTTAAGAAAATTAAATAGACGTTCGTCTACATGAACTAAATATATATATATATATATATAATCTAATCGCATAATGTCATATTCAATTCTTTCCTTTTCGATTTGTCTTGAATCGTATTTTTTATTATTATTAAAAAGGAATTTTCTTTGTTTTTATTTATAAAAATACGTATTTATTATATACTTATGAATTATAATATACTTATTCTAGTTTACCACCCTTTCTTTCGATCAAAGCCTTTCTGTCCTTGTCTAGATGTAACTTAGTGATAACAACCTTAGATGGGTGAATGTTAATTGGAACGGAAGCACCGTTAGATTTTTCCTTAGAAATCTTGTCAACTTGAATAGCAAACTTCAATCTGTAAACAGAAGAAACCTTACCTTCTTGACCCTTCTTAGCACCACGAGCAACTAGAACTTCATCATCTCTTCTGATTGGAAGAGCCTTGATACCGTATTGAGCTCTTAGTTCCTTGGATAATGGAGCAGACATTAGAACACGTCTGGCAGAAGATGGAGCGGTGAAGTAAGCCTTTCTGGACTTGTTTCTGTTAGAGGAAACGTCTATATTAAATTTAGTTCATAATAATAATAATATTATTTTATTATTAATTTCATATATTTGTTAGTAAACTAAAAGCTTTTGAAAAAAGAATAAAAAACTATACGTTTGCATATTGATAAACGAAAGGGGGTTTATGATCTTTTTAAATGGAATCAATGGATCGATTTTTGGGTATAATATATATATATTTTTCTTATAGTATCATATTTCTATATATCCATGAACATACTGTTTAGTCGTTCTTTATCATAATGTTTATTCCTACTTTGTAACTATTCTCATTCACAACTATTAACATTATTTCTTGTACAGTTTGGAAGGTTTCTAAGTTCAATATTTCTCTTTCGTTTTCAACGTTTTTTTATCTTATGTTTCCACATACCTAATGATTGCTTAGCCATTGTTGTTATATATATCCTTGGTGAGTTGGTTTTTTATATTATTTAATAAGACAATGACTACCTATTAATTTAAAAATGTCTACTTAAAAAGATTATATTATCTACAGGTTGTTTTGTAATTACTTAATACCTACCACTACCTCTGTCCCTAACCATAAAGTGTACGTTAGTTAGGTTACTTTACTCATTCAACATCCATCACTAAATGAAATTTCTCACATATTATTCTTTCGGTTACTCACTTTGCTGTGCTTCAATTAGTTTCTCTCTCACCCCATCTCTGCTACTTTCTTGCACATTGAAAATGTTTCATTCAATGAGCTTTACTTTGGTTCTCTCTCTTTCTTTCGCTTTTCGCTTTTTCTCCTTTTCGCAATTTTCTCACTTTTTTTTTTGAAAAATTCTTAAACTTTTATGAGAAAACCCAGACATTGTTAGGGGTGTACAGATGTACAGTCCAAACAACCTTTCAAAAACTAGAATAATCACTCATGACGGTAAACTGACTACATTTTTAATTAAAAGAAACAATTTAAAAAAGGATACTTCAAATATTTAAGAAGAGTTTTGGGAAGTTGTTCAAATAGACTTTTTTCAGAGGTAAATATACATATATTAAACCTGTACATTTGCTCATATATTAAAATTAATACAATGATATCAACATTCTCCATAATACGTTCGAAGGGTTTACATTCCCTATCATCTCGAGCTACTCTAAGGATTCTCGATTCTCGATTAACTTCAGGTATTGTATTTCAAAATTCGAAAAGATCTATTTCATTTACATCTCAACTTAATAATGAACCCAAAAACAAACAAACAACTTCCAAAAAAATTGATTCAATATGGCCAAAATTGAAAAATTTTACAACTTTTACATTTTCTGCAGCTTTAGTCATTGGGGCCATTGGTATTTCAACTGTAGTCATTTATTTAATTGGTGCGGAATTATTCTCACCATCTGGAGATACACAATTGTTTAATAGGGCTGTATCCTTGGTTCAAAAGGATAAAGAATTACGTCAATTACTTCAAAGCAATGATACATTATATAATGAAAGATTAAAAGCTTATGGTGAAATGATAACACATGATAGATGGACTCGGAATAGACCTATTGTATCAAAAAGAAGAATAGATAAAGATGGTCATGTACATTGTTTCTTAAGATTTCATATTGAATCTAAAAAAAAAATTGGTTTAGTACATTGTGAAGCTGTTGAAAAACAAGATTCTTTATTACCTGAATTTGTTTCATTGTATGTTGATATTAAAGGTGAAAAACGTCGTTTTATTATTAAACCAAAATTAAAAAAACAACCAAAATCCACAGGATTTCTTGGTGTAAATTGGGGACCAAAGAGAACATAAAAAGTTTTATCCCCTCATTGCATCATCCTCATATGTAAATAAATAAATAAATAGATAAATGAAGAAATCATAAATAATTAATATGCATTCATATACAAAATATTCATTTTTCATTGAACATTTAATAACCATCTGTAATGAACTTAAAACTCTTAATTTTTTTTTAATAATTTGTCTATTTTGTGCTTTTTAAATAATATAAATGATAGTATATAAGGAATAAAAAAGAGTAATAATAATATATGTGAATAGTTGCTTCTCAACTTTTGCAAAATAATAATAATATAACAATAAAGGGAGTTTACCTATTTTCTTAGTTCGTTGTATTTTCCCTTACGTTGTTTAGATGAAAAATAACATCTAACTAATCGATAGTGGCCCAAGTTACCATACTTGGTGTTTCTGTATAATAATGACCACTATACGTTGACATACTTACACCAGTATCATTTTGGTTGACACCCCTTGGCTGGAATAAGTTATGACCTGCACCTGTCAAATTTGGAGCCAATTGATCAGGAACATGAGATGCAGCAACAGCTGGACCGATAATACAACCAGCAAATAATATTAGAATCAAAACGTAAAGACTCATATATTTTCTGACCATACGTTTACGTAAACGTGTTTGTTTCAATGAAAAGATTGGTGGACGAATTTGACGAGATGGTCTTAACCAGAATAACATAATTGAATGCAGTGTATCAATACCTGGAATGACTAATAATGGGGCATGACAAATTAAAATGACATGACCTAGTATAAAATCAGCAGCAAATTCAGACATTTCAATAATCTTAGCAGTATATTCACGACATGCTTGTGTAAATGCAGAACCTGTAGTGCTCCATTGACCGTTCCAGAATGCACTGTTTGAATGATCATTTTTATATTCACGAGATAATAAAAAGACTGTCATACATTGGAAAACTAATCTTTGTAATTGTATACATGTAACGACACCAATAACCATCTTGACAAAACTAAAACCTTCTAAAATCCACATAACAATAAACGAACCAATATGACCTACTACAGCAACACCATGTGCAAAAGCAGCAACACCGGCACTTGGATTTTTACAACATGAACCAAACATTGCAGCTGAACAACATGAAATTGACATGCAGAATGCCAATGTAGCCATATTAAGTGCAATTGGACCCAATGTACATATAATAATTCTTAAGATAGAATTGACTTTATCGTCATCAGTAGTCTTGGCACCTGTTTGAGCGTTAATAAATGTGAATGAAATGAAACAACCAGCACAGTAAATAATTAAAGGAATAATTTCAGTAAGAATTAAATTAATTCTATGAGCCCTACTTGCATCACCAATAGCTTTCTCAGATTCATCACCAACCAATTTACGCTTGAAACCGGTGACACGAGATCTTGACATTCTAACATAACCAATCCATGAATTTCTATGGTATTTACTATTACCTCTCGACATCCATCTGATGAAATCTCTATAATCTAAAAAGAAATCATCCCAAGATAATTGATGTGGATTGAAGATGAATGGTGAGAAAATCAAGGAGGCCAAAGAAGCCCAGAACCATAGTAATGGAGCTTGCCAATGGGCAACTGTACCAAATAATAACATTAAGATAGATCTAGCACCCATATAGATTGCAGAACCAGCAAATCTAGAATATAGAATGGAGAATGGAATACGCGATGTAGCAAAACCTCTACCAGTAGAAATATAACGAGCACCACCAACTGTCAAATCGCTCATCAAGGAAGCAGAGTAAATTTGACCTGCAAACACTTCAAACATAGGTGACAAGGAGAAAATATGACGCCAGAATCTAAAGGTAGCTTTCCAAGCACCACGTTCAATCAATTCTTGGACAACTAACGGAACAAATGCGATAAAGAACACAATGAAAATAGATAATGTATAACGTCTAACCCAATCAATAACGGGTTCCAAATTGTAACAACCAATTGGGTACAATACGTCAGTAATAGGCTTGTTTCTATCATACAAACAAATGATGGATTCATGTGCTAAAGAGTGTAAGTTAACTAATGTTAACATAAACATTTGTAAAGATAATTGAATGAAGAAATTGTTTAGATGGAAACCAGGATGCGCATAGTAGAATGATAAGAAACGATCGATAGGTAACTGTGTACCCAAGTAATAATATTCACGGGATAACATTTGTTCACCCATACCAGCACCAATCTTTGTTGTGAAATTCAAAATTGTACCGAAACCTAAATCTCTACCTTTACCACATTGATAATATTCACAATGTTTAATACGACCACCACGAAGTAAAGCGTTCATACCAGAATAAATATCTTCGTTCAAATGTAAACCCTTTTGTGCTTTGGAAACACCACCTCTTGTAGTTAAAAATGTAGCGTTAACAAAATCGGGATGACCATAATGTAATTTACCACCAATTTGAGCCAATGTACGAGCAAATAATGTACCAAAAGTTTGTTCCTTACCAGCTGCAACATCACCTAAAATACCAGAATTCTCAGAGAAAATATATTCTCTGGCACCAACAATTGCCACAGGGTGATTATTGGATTGATCTACGTATTTAACATGTGGGGCATAAGGATTAACTTGTGGTGCTGTCAGTTCTTCGAATTCAGCCAAAACAGATCTAATCTTTAGACATTCTTCTAGATAGTTATCTTGGTTAGCATCAATCAATTGAATATATTCACCTCTGTAGAAAATCAAAGCATGATTTTGGTTATCAGATTTACCATCACCCAGGATTGGGTTACCAGATAATTGAACTCTAAATTTTGGACGTCTACGACCATTTTCTAATACTTCACAATGACCATCGATCAAAGCAGAAAAGATTCTTGGTTCATCACCTTCATTTAATGGTGGTTCTTCATCTAAGTAAGCAATTTGTAAATCTGGATAAGCTCTCAATAAAAATTCAGCATTTTCTAATTCATGTGGTTTAAATTTAGCCAATCTTTGCATAGAAACCAAAAACTTAAACTTTCTTCTAGTCATTTTCTCTAACTCTCTCTCTAAACCTTCAGCGTTACCACCGAACATTTGGACAATCTCAGGATTCTCCACACGGTATAACAGTTTAATAGCTCTTGAGTAGTTCATAAAACCAGAAACAGTACGATACAAAGTTTGGGATCTTAATGAAGCCCAGATACGGGTACGTAAAGTATATTCAGGGGCAGCAGATTTGAAACCAATACAATAAAATGGTAAATCATCGATCTTGGCCTTCGAATTATCATCCTTTTCAGTTTGTTCTTCAGTGACACCTTCATAAGCTGCAGTTTCATCTGCTAAAATTTTAGTATCCTTAACAAAACAATCCCATTCAACTGGGTGTAATTGTTTCAAATATTCTAATAGAGTAACTCTCGAGAATTGATCATCTTCACGAATAATTTCTCTTAATGATAATAAAATTCTTTCAGAATAATGAGGAGTCAAAACAGTGAAAGTTGGCATGTTATCAATGGAAACTGGTTCAGGCATTGGACAGATCAAAGATTGTGCAAAGAAGGAGATACGACGTTCGGCTTCAGAGTTACGTGGGAAAAATTCAGTATTAGCATGTTCTTTTGCTTGCGACATAAAGAAAGTAGGAGCTCTTAAAGTTCTCTTTCCTGCAACATCTGATGGAACTTGATGATACAATAATTTTTGAACGTGGTCAATTGCTAATAAATGTTCTCTATACATTGAGATAATGATAGCATTCCAAACTTGAGAGATCAAAACCTTTGGTTTGTACTTAATTTCCATATCTTCGGTAGCCAATAGTTTAATGTAAATCCTCTTTGGTAATCTGGTAAAGATGTTTCTCCATGGAGTCAATACAGACATACCCATATAGAAGGATTTCCCAACAGAACAAATTGTGTTAATAATAATATACCACAGGTAAGTATCTAAGAAAAATAAGATAAAATCAGTTGCCATCATCAAACCTAAAGTAATTTGTGGTTGATGTTTACATAATCTGTTACTAATCCAATAATCACCAGTACATCTCATAGTCATTGGAGATAAAATTCTAATAGGATCTGTCAGGGAAAGAATTAAGAAATAGTAAGATTCTGCATACTTGGCACCAAACACACAAATCCAAAGAGCGTATGATAAAACTCTATCCCAACCATGTAGTGGAGCGAACGATGCTGTGAAAGTTTGCGAAGAAACATAACGTCTAGAACTTCTATTTAGATATGAAGTGAATAACCCACCCAATGGCATAATGGAAAAGAATACAACTGTTGCAACAGCAACGAAAAAAAATACGGCTGCAACAATATGTGCGATTTTACTACTTTCAGTGTCACTATCATAAGCAAATACCCAGGCGATTGGAGCAATATTAATACCTAAGATAACGCAAATAAATGCAAATCTGGTAGTTAAATGTTGAGCACCTGCCCATTTTCTTGGAACAAAACACCATTCGGCAATTGTAGCAGCCAATTGAATAACAGAGGCTACAGTACCACCTAAAGCTGCGGATGCCCATTTATAGGATGCTAATGGTTGATTATTAACCAATTGTTGATAATTATGAGTGTAAAAGATAGGAGCATTGTAAGCACAATACATCCAATAGACTGAAGTATGAAGAATCCAAATACGATTGAAATTTGTCAACATATGGAACATAGTTCTTGTCTCTTTATAAGTCTTAAAAAATACGTTATCCCAATTAATATTACCTAAATTCAAATATCTTTCCTCTGGAGCTAAATCTAATAATTTGTTTCCACTAGATAATATAATCTTAGTTAAACCTTCTGGATACCAAAACAATTGGTTAACATCATCATAACCGATAACCTTATTATGATCTCTTTCACGTTTTATATAACGACCATTTTCAATTTCATAGACTTGATTTCTTAAGAAACGATATAATGGTGTAATGACTCTATTCAAATAATCACCTTCTTGAATTCTTTTATTTTCTGAGATTGGTGACTCTAAATAATCAAGAGCACATTTAAAGATGAAACATAAACATTCAGAAGTAAACCTAACTTGATTAGCTTCACCCCATGTCAACAAATATAAAGCAATATGAGTAACTCTTTGAGATGGAGTTAATCTATTCATTTTGACTTTCCATCTAAAATCGGCAGCCTCTAAGGATTTATCACCTTGTAAAGAATTTAAAACATTATCAATATCTTGTTCATCATATTGAACACCATTATCTCCATCAAGTATTGCTTCCCTTGTAGATTTTAATATTTTTTTATTAGATTTCTTAGCACGTTTTGATTTTTTGTTTAATTTATTTAAACTAATATTTCTAAAACCAATATCATCATCTAAATCTAATTGTGCAGCAAAATACCATTTCTTATAATTCGATGTATCACCACCAATATAATCTGCATGTAATGATAATAATGCTTGAGAAGGTGTCATTCTTGAGGCTCTTGAATCTAATAAAGTCATAAAATGATCGAACATATTTCTCATAGAATCACGTTGAAACCCGAATTTTTCAGTTAAATCAATAAAAATATCTTCAATTTGTTGAATACCAATCGGTTGTTCAGGATCAGCTGTCCAAGCAGGATAAGGATCTCTTGGAAACAAATTTGCCATCCCTTCAGGTTGATTAAAAACCATAGAATTTGATCTTTGATCACCATAACTCATTTGGGATGGTGTATAACTATTATAATTTGGAGGTTGAGTAGATTGTGGTTGACTCGATTCTCTATAACTACTAAAATCAGAATAAGTTTCATCATTTGGAATATTATGTGGAGGACGTAAATTATCGTTATAATAAGCATCATTATTAGAATCATCAAAGGTATTATCCATATATTGATTATCTATACTAGTATCTAGGCCGATAGGTTGTCCATATTGATCATATCTTTGTTGTTCCTGATGATCCTGTAAAGAATCATCATTCGGAGAGCCAGACATATTGATATTTTCAAGCGTTTTTCGTATCTTTTATCTAGAGTTTTATTTGTAACAATTGTTTGATAATAAAATACTCGAGTAGATACTAGTCCTTATAGTTGGAGTCTAAGTTTGAACTAATACAGAGACTTTTGCTTAACTCTTACTTCTTTTCGTTATTGTAATCTCTTAATTATCAATATTTTTTTTCAAATCAAAAAAATGTATAGTAGAATTTAGTTTAAAAATAAAATATTAGGAAAGCAAAAAATAAAAAAAATTTAGAAAAAATCGTGAAATTATGAGGCTTTAACGCGCTATCTTGGTTACACTAAAAGAGAAGAGACACTACGGGTATTATCTATATATATTAAAGTGTTTAATGAATAGATTTTAAATATTTAAGAGTTCGATCGAGGTCAAAGAGTATCAATTATAGTTAATGATACAATAATTCGGGATGAATTAATTTCTTGGATCAGATCAAATAAAATGGTAAAACTACAACAATGTCTTTCTACCATATAATCGTTATAACCTTTGATTTTACTATGGGGAAAATTGTTAAAACTGAAAAAACGCCGCGAAAATTTTTTTTTGGTGAAATTTTTAAAAATAGAGCAGAAGAAGAAGAAGAAGAAGAAGAAGAAGAAGAAGAGACAACTTGAAAGAGTGATAAGGGTAGCTGTCTATTTGATGTTGATCTGATCTTTTCGTAGCAAAGTGCGAGTCTTTTTTTTTTATTCTTGGTATATCCGTCTATGTATGCATACAAAGTCCCCTCTTAAGGTAGCTGTCAAAAGAAGAAAAGTATCAGAGATTCCTGATGCTTATTCTAAGATACTCAGACGATTTTGGGCCATTGCTGCAAGGTTGTTTACTTTGAATAATGTGTATTATGTGGCTGTGTAGAAGAATTATTATGTAATAGTTATTGCACCCTTCTAACGGGAAAGACCATAGAAAAGCCAAGTGACATATTTCGAATAGTAATGCAGTGTTCCGCATAACTTGATGATATTTCTTGGGTATGTGAGGGTATCATTGTTGTAGAAGTTCTGGCCCTCCCTCTTACTTCTTCGCATAGTTCACTGGTCCAGTTAATAAAATATTTAATTGGCATTTCGCGTCGCGTTTCTTCTCACGTACACCACGTACAATATCTTTGCAAAAGAAAGAACTGTTCTTCAATAATGAAAAGGCATAGAAAATTGATATCTAAAGGGTTTAAGGTTACTTAGGTTAGTTTCTGTCCGTCACAAGGAAGGTCGAGGTTCCTTCTGTTTGGTATGGGTTTTTTTTTTGACATATATCAGTTTTCTCGATATTGGAAAGAAAATTAGATGAACTTATTTCCTAAGATCAGAGAAGAAAATATTAGAAATCTTCTATATTTTATTTAGTTAAATGTTCTGATTTTACCAGTGACACATAATAACTTGAGCTGGTATTACATTAAGCAATGACCGTTGTTCTTGTGGGGCCAAGTTTTGTCAAACAACTAGTGCATAGTAAAAATAATAATATCTTAATTTAATTTATGATTGTGTAATATATACAAAGTCAACTTCTAACAATATTCTGGATTTTTTATAGTAGAATAGGCACTACAGGCAATGTCCCTTAATTCTATTTTGTTTAACATTACCATCTGCTCAGTTTCTTTTATTTAAAAAATTGCTAGTAGGTATATCTATGAGTGTAATCAAAAGGTAAAAATTATATATAATATTTACCTATATTCTAAATGAACCAACCAATTAGTTGCATATAGTGGAAGTACAATTGTTCAATATTACAATATACTGAAGAATTAACCAATATTTCTTTATGAACACATTATACAACCTCAACACATTTTACAATTAAACAACCTCCATATCATCTAATAAGTTTCAATTTCACCAAAAAATGGAAGTAAAGGATGTCACTAAATCTTTCAGATACAGTTTGTTTTCTATGTTGAACTTCTTTTGTAAAATTGATTCATTTTGTGACACATAATTTTCCCTTTTTTCACCTTCCTCAATTTCCCAGTTTCATATCACAGTTCATTAATCTTGCGATTTGACCCCACTAACGTAGTGTTTAATCATTTGCATCCTTCTATGTTGTTTAGATGATTCCTTATTTGGCATCTTATAACTATAAAAGTTAGATGTTATTAATTGCACTTATAGTTCCTTATTTCGTAATAAATAAACAAAAAAACAGTTTCATAGACAAATAACTCATATCTCACTTGTCCTTAATGTATTATCAATAATTTTCTTAGCTCATCTTCTCAATCACTTACTCATTTAATTGTATTATATACTAAGTAAAATTTGACAATGTAATACAGGATTAAATAATATTTAGGTATATAAACTCAAAAGCAGAAAGTCAAGAACTTAAGTGATAAATACCATAAAAATATATAATACAAGCGTATACAAGTTGCAAATAGTCATGGGATACCCGGAAAGCATCCCCAGTTTTCAAAACTGGAGAGTACACCATTCCCCATAGAACAGTATCAAACCATTGTTTGCATTCCACAAGTCAGGGTAGCCATTCAAAATTGAAGCCCGGGAAATATTTTCTATGGCAGAACACGTTTTCCAAAATTTGGTGAAACATTTTGTGACACTCTAATAAGTTTTCGTACGAGGGGATGCTAATATCTCTGTTCGTTATGAACCTTCAAAAGTGTTCCATTTGCCCTCATCTTTTCCCTCTTGACACCTCAAGTTTTGGTACAAAGGTGTTTGTAAAAAGTACCCCCTTTCTATCTTTCTGGTTGGCTGTGGTCGCGATAAATATCTGTTGAGTTATGCTTAAAAAATTATTTTTACTTTATGACACACTGTTTTACTCACTAATCATTTGTTAATTTTTGATATAATGGCACCAGTAAAAATAACCTCTGTTTTTATTTCTAATAGTTACATACTAAATATGGTAAAGAATATATTTTTTTATTTTTGATTCTATCTCTTCTTAAATAATTTAATATGTAGTATCACATTTTCAACCAATTCTTATTCCCCTAGCTATTATATTTACCAAGCTTTTATAAAAGCAGTCAATCTGGCAATATGCCTCTGTAATAATAAAAAGGGGTTAGAAAATAAATTTTTACAGTAACTAATAAGAGGTTGATATTTTAGGAATGATAAAGGATATAAAATCTAGTTCGATAGTTAGTTACTCAATCTTCTTTATACTGTGGGTCTGTATCAATATCCGTCGTCATCATGTTAAGGTTGAGAAGAATTGCCTTTCAGTTCTCATTTTCTTGAACACTACCGCCTATTGAATATGTGTAGTCTGTTACGGTTATTCAGAATTAACAAAAAACCTCTTTACCCTCTTGCATTATAATATTGACTAGCAATTTAGAAAGTCCAATTGTGTTCCATTACGATAACTCAAATGAAATTCACTGCATAATTGGGAGGTCATTCCATCGGTTTCATATTAAAAATTTTAAATTATTGATGACTTAATTTGAAATGCAAAAGTTAATCTATTCCATATTCTTGTTGACAAATTCAGCGATCAGATCAGCACATTCTTCAGGGTTTGTTGCATTTAAATAATGTCCTGCTTTGATATCTCTAATTTCGAAACAAGGAAAAAACAATCCTATTACTGGAATATACTCATCAGCAATGTATATTGATTCTGTACCTCTAATGAATAAAGCAGGTTTGCACCACCTATGATCATGAGAATCAAACGACCAACCTGATATATTACCTTTTACAACCGCATCTTTAATAATATCCAAAGGCATTCTTGAAATAAATTGCCAGTGTCCTCGATCATTTTTTGTTCTCTTCAAAACCGTCAATAAGAATCCTCTTATAAATTTATTAGGTTCGATTGTATTTAACAGTTCGTCTGCTTCTTTCAACGTATGTATGTTATCATTAGCACATATTTGTTGTAATTTAGTTATATATTGTACGTACTTCCCATTTGGAGAAGTAAAGATCGGGGCGTTATCCAAACACACTAACATCGAAGCACTTTCTTTATTCTTAAGAACACATTCCATACCGACTTTAGCACCCATTGAATGTCCTATAAGAATTGGGTCTTCCAATTCATGTTCTTTAATAAATTTCAAAATGTCCTCAGACATACTATCATAATTGTGGGGTGAAATATGAGGAGAGGCACCATGATTTCTTAAATCTACCAGATAGACAGGCTTATCCAATTTATCTCTTAGGAGACGACCTAATGTTCTATTATTCATTTTATTTCCTAATAAACCATGCATTATGACCAAAGGATTTTTCTTTACATTGTCAGTGTTGTTCTTGGTCGGAGTTAACAGATCATACGAAAGTTTGACAGCCTGGCATTGAAACCTAACGGTATTGAATACAGCAGTAGATTTTAGTGATCTACTAAGCTGTGTTCTTTGTACCCCGAATTTGAACATAATATATCTTTATTTATCCGGTTATTGGTATCGATTTTGTTTATTCTTTCTCGAGGCTCTCCTTATCAATATTAAAAATTGTAAGCCCTTTTAAAACTCAAATTATTTCAACCGTAAATAAAGTCTGATCAAAAAAAAAGAAAAGTATCAAAATTAGAAGATATAAGAAAGAGTTAAACTATAAAAAAGATATTATGTGTATATATTTATTTAATTAAAGTTCTTTTCTTAATCGAATAGACCGAAACCCATGTCATCATCTTCTTCAGATTCTTCTTCTTCAGCAGCAGCTTCAGCACCGGCGTCAGCAGAAGCGGAAGCAGCAGCAGCAACTGGAGCAGCAGAAGCGTACTTGTCTGGGTTTTCGATTCTGTCAACTAGTTCTTCGATTTCAGCGTAGTGGTAACCGGAACCAATGGCAACAGCCAATAAGTCCTTGTAGTTGTTGATCAAAGTGTGACCGACAGATGGCAAGGTTGGGTAACCGATAGCTAGAGAGATAGCAGAGACGGTGGAGATAGCGGAAACGAAGTGACCGACTAATTCAGCATCAGTGATATCCAAGATAGAAGCTGGGAAGACTTGACCGTTGTCGTAAACTTGAACGACAGTTAGACCATAGGTGAATGGAGAAATGTTCAACAAGTTTAATAGAGCGGCTTCAGAAGCACCAACTCTGGTACCGGCTTCAACGACCTTAACATCGGAAACAATTTCAATGGTACCTCTGGCAATCTTGGTTGGAACACCAAGAGCTTGGAAGAAAGAGGTCTTACCTGGTTCCATACCGGTGTTAACGGCTTGGACCCAGATATCTTCTGGAGCAACGGCACCAGCTCTGGCTGGAGCAGCAACCTTGTTGGAGACAATAACTTCCTTGATGTCTTGTAGAGATTCATTGGTGAAAATGAAACCAACGTTACCCTTGATGAAAGGTAGTAACTTTTCAAAGTCTGGTAAGTCAGCAATGAAATCTCTGATGGCTCTTCTGACCATGGTGTTCTTACCCATTAGAACAACACCTCTGTTTCTCAAAGCCTTTCTGACTTGATGCATTTGTTGGGAAGAAACATTATCAACACCAACGATGAAGATAGACTTGTATTCTTCTAGGTAAGATCTGAACTTAGCAAAGTATTCAACTTTCTTTTCACGAATGCCTCCCATTTCAAAGTATTTTAATTTGTTAGGATGTTTAAAGGTTTTCCTGTGGTTCTTTTATTCCAAAAGTTATAATTGAATATAAATTTATTAAATATTAAAGATCTTGACTCTTAAATACAGATGACATTTCAATAATTTTTAAAGTTGTTGCAATGTTCAGTTCTCAGGCTAGTAATCCAATGTCGAAAAATTATTTCCTTTCGTCAAAGGTCCGAACAAATTGCTTCATACCGAAAGAAGAAAAAAATTGAAAATTTTTAAAATAAAAAAAATATTTTTCTTGAAAATGACCAAAGATGTCTGGGTTGTAGGATGGTAGAAGTCACAGAAAATATTTTATTCAATTATATTTAATAAGAGATGAATTTAAATTAGGTAAACTGTTTAATTCGTTTAATTTGTTCAGTGCATTCATGGTATTAACTCATCAAAGTATATGGGCATACGCAAAATAGCAAGATCTCTGTATTAGAATATCCTCTAGTAATGACGGTTCTGTACAAAGGTTCAGATATACCTGTAGATTTAAATTCTACTTCTGCCACGTTAAATTTCATTCAAGAGCATATAGTACCTGATTTATTACGAGATGACCCTACGTTAACCGAAAAGATAATATTCAATAAAATTTCAAAAAATAGTAATATTGAGAGGACAGTAGATATACTGTGTCAAAAGGATTCAACTAATAATTTCATTTGTATATATTCATATGGATTACATTTGCAGAAGCTGTTAAGTATAGTTGAAATATTTAAGAAAGTTAAATCGGATACTAGCGATGTTAAAATTAATCAATGGAATAAAATGACAATGTTTAAAACAGTGGAAGAAGGTAGAAATGAATTGTTAGAGAAAAAAACTATAGTCCCTATATTGATCACATTTATAACTACATCTCAATCATTAACGTCATCAGTATTTGAAAATGATAAGAATATGTTTACCAAACAGTAAAACATACAGTTGTCACTCTAACAAAAATATTTCGCATTCTTAAGCATTTTACGCATTCATGTAATTAATATATTTATCAATTACTTGATCTATCTAAAAGTTCAACAAGATAAAAACATATAAATAAAAAATAGAAAAAATATGTATCATTGAGTCATATAAAAATAGAAAACTTTACGATCCTACTTTATTGCATTCGTTCATTTATTATCTTGAAATTATACTCAATGAATCATCCAACAACGTATTGTCAAATGAGATCTTTTTTATGGGCCTCGCTTTGAATCAACAAACTATCTGGCTATTACACCAAGTTCATCAATCTTCGAAGAGGCCGATCAGTCTACAGAACACGTACTGAATTCAGAAATGGAAATTATTGATAATAATAACAAAAAAGGACTGCATAGCTTAGCGCCTGCTGAGCTCAGGATTCCTTTCTCGATTCCTTTCTACTTTGGTCAAACCTGGTAGTACTTTGATATTTTTATTCATTATGTAATTCATTTAAATATAGGTAATATTTGTAATAAAAGTGAATTGAAAAAGTTCATTTTTTAATTTATAATTTCGTAAAGATGCGTAGTTTATATATGTGAAAAATTGAAAAAAAAAAAAATAAAGTGCTTGACGAGAAAGGCCATCGAAGCTCAACTTGATTATAGCCCGCAAACATATATTATTAGGGCTGCACATCATATGTGAACAAACTTAAATAATATCCAAATTTGTCAACAAATTTTCTCTATGCACATGCCATGGGACCCATTCGTAGCTCATATATAATAAATTGTATTGCTGTTCACTATTGTTCATCCCAACCATCCTTCCATCTTGCTTTCCAAAAATCGCAATTGAATTGTGCTTTACCAAGTTTCTTGTTAACTTTGTTGTGTGCCTGACACATCCAAATACTTAACTCTTCCTGAGATTTTACATTTGGGGCATTCTCCTTAATGTATTTTTCGAAGTCCTTAGCACACCAGAAGCATGGATATACATGTGAAAAGATGTTTAAAAAATCAGTCATCTCTTCTTGTTGGAATGGTGTTGGTTTCTCTGGATATTTAGCAGCCACCGCATGAAGGAACGTCCATGATGCTGACCCTAATTTGTTCACATCTGGAGGATCCTCCTTAATATATGTTCTCGAGCCTGGAATCAGATCACCGCTTGGTACAGTTGGAAGTGCTGCACTTTGTTTAGAAATGGCTTCTTCTTGGATCGGTGTTGGGCTTGTTACAGGATTCCCAGTGGTTCCTGAAATATATTGAAATGATTTGTAAAGTGTACATGGAAGACAACTGATTGCAATATGAAGAGAGTCGAAATTCTTCTTCTCGAAGAAGAAGAAGTAGTCTGGTTTTTATGTTAGTATTTTATTTTATCGAGATGGGCAATTTGAATGAGCTATTTTAATAAGGCGCAATTTACATACAATTTACCGTTTTCGTTGAACAGTAAAGATTTAAGAGTCACTCCCTGGTCAGGAGTTTCGTTCGACATATTGAACTTTCTCTTTATCGTAATGTTTGATCGTTCTCTTCTCTATGTAGTTTAGTATTTGAACCTTTTTATGTTGAATTAGCAAATATTGTTAAAGAGGGAACTCCGTTCCCGTTAAAGGGATCGCAAAACGTATTAATAATAAAAAAAATGACATAAAAAGAAGATAAATTTTTGACATTTGTTGATTAATATATATATACTGATTATGCTTTTGAATGTTACTTATTATGTATTTTTACGAAATGGATCAAATGAACGACACAAGTCCTAGTCGAGTCCATGTGAACCAACTGCCATACTTGCATCCTTCTTAATAACTGAAAAATCCGTTGATCTCAACGGCCTTATCACTACTTTATTCTCTTCTGATTCATCTTGATCTGAAACCCTTCCATTTGCAATTAATTCTCTCTTTTTCCTTATATATTCCTTAGCAGCATTTAATACTGCTTCTCTACATAATTCCTTCAGATCAGACCCTGATAAACCCCTTGTATTCATTGCAATTGCATCAATACTGAAATGTTCACTATCAACCTCTGTATCTTTTAACAGTACTTGTAAAATTTTCTTTCTTTGTTCAAGACTAGGTAGTGAAACTACAAATCGTTTTGGCATCCTTCTTAGGAATGCACTATCTATATCATTTAAACGATTGGTGGCCCCAATAATCATTACACGTCCGTTCCCTAACAGTCCATCCCATAAAGTCATAAATTCAGCCTTCACTGTGGCTGTTACTTCATGATCACTTTGACTTCTTTCTCTTAAAAATGAATCAATCTCGTCGATAAATATAATACATGGTTGAATCTTATTACCTAAAGTAAAAATTGCCTCAACAATCTTATTGGATTCACCATACCATTTATCCATAATGGTGGACATTCTAATCGATATAAAATTAGCACCACTTTCATGTGCTAAGGCCTTCGCTAACATAGTCTTACCACAACCTGGAGGTCCATATAATAGGACACCACTTGGTGCTTTTAATAAAGGTGAATTTGCATAAACTTCTGGCATGGTTAATGGGAATATAACACTTTCGTGCAAATCTGTAATAATTGTCTCTAGTCCACCAACATCATTGAACGATACATCAATATCCTGTGGCATGACTACAGATGGTAAGATAGCTTGTTCGTAAGCATTTAATTCCACATCTATAAGTTCTGCATTTCTCTCTGTTAGTTTAGTCCACTGAGTAATTTCTTTCTCTTTAGATTCCTTCGATCTCCCAATAGGACCTCCTTGTACATCATTACGTAGTTGTCGTAGAAGATACCATAACGATACACCTGTACCCACTAATACAGAAAGGTCAACAAACGCTTTAAAATCAAATTTTCTTGACATATCAAAGTAAAATCTCTAAATCAGATCCTGTAAATGATTTTCAGACAAAATAAAGCAACAATTACAATATCGTATCGTATTAATATTCTTACGATGCAACCCTTTATCCCTTCATTTATTCAAGGGTTTAACTATCAAATGCTATTGTAGAACCTTTAACGTGTTTCCAATTTTGGGAAATTATCGAAAAAGCCAAAAACACAGGCTCTCCCCCATTGGACTTGCACCCACACATCTCCACTAGCACCCTTTCACCCTCAAAAACAAATTTTTTAATTTTTTTTGAAAAATTTGTAGAAAATATGCCTTCCTTTTCTCTTCTGCGCGGAATTCTTAAAGAAACTTTCACTCTTTGCATTGGGAACATCGCGAATAGATAATTTTTCATCCATCTCTTTCTAAAGCCCCATCACAGGGAACACACTGAGAGTTGCTTACCTACCTCAATCCACACTAACGTATTCAGTTAATATCGTTCACTTCGTAAGGTCTGGGAAAGGTTTTGGGCCCTACAGTTCACATTTACAAGCTTGTGGTCGAATGGTAATACTTTTCTGTAACTCGATATAAGTGAAACATCAGTGTATATATATATTTAATATCAAATTACAATTATTATTATTAATAATTTAGTCTTACTTTAGATATAAAGATAGTAAGCCAAAGCGTATGTTAATAATGAGTTATAATGATAGGAAGACGATTAGAAGAGTAACATATATAGATATATTGAAAAGAAAATGAAACTATCAGATATTAAAAAAAAAAATAGAAATAAAGAGAAATATATGAGATATGAAGATTAAACAGCTATTATTCTTTACATTGATATTAGATTAGACCATAGGTATTCTTACATTTTCTCAATAGGAATAACACTAAGATCATTAAGTTATGATTGATTGTATACTATCCCTCCTCCATATGAGTAATAAAGTTACTATAATACTTCTTCCTTATCGATCATTATAGAATTTATTAAATTAGATTCTATTCCCTTTAAAGATTGTTCTTTTTTTTTACTAACATAACATTTGTGTATAATATACTTATCAGTTTATTATTACCAATATTTTTATTTTAAATAGAACTAATTAATCATGCCTCCAAAGCAACAAATTTCTAAAGCTGCCAAAGCCGCTGCCGCTATGGCCGGTGGTAAGAAGTCTAAGAAGAAGTGGTCCAAGAAGTCCCACAAGGACAAGGCTGCTCACGCCGTCATCTTAGACCAAGAAAAGTTGGACAGAATCCTAAAGGAAGTTCCAACTTACAGATACATTTCCGTCTCTGTTTTGGTCGATAGATTAAAGCTAGGTGGTTCTCTAGCTAGAGTTGCTCTAAGAGATCTAGAGAAGAGAGGTATCATCAAGCCAGTCTCCAAGCACTCCACTCAACAAATCTACACCAGAGCTGTTGCTGAATAAATGCGGGGATTTGCAATGTAATTTACATAACGTTAACATTATATAAATAAATTTAAGATAATACAACCCTTAAACCATATAAAAAGAAAATGTTTTTAAAATATACATACATATATATATAAAGAGTTTTAACATATTTGATCCCAAAAAAAACAACATGAGATCATTTACGTAATACTTTCTTTCTACGGTCTGAACGTTCTTTAATCTTACCATATAGAAACTTTCTGATATTATCCCATTTTTCTTTATATTTAGCTGGTACATGTTTACCAAATTTATCAAGAATTCTTAAAACTGTAACTTGAGCATATGAAGAAAAGTTTAAACGTAACCAATAGATACTACTATAAGCTACTAACAAAAATCCAGCAGATCCATTCTTCAATAATAAGGTATCTAAAGTTAAAGCCATTATGACAATAATTTCGGAGTATGCTACAATATGTAATAAATGTTTATTATCAATACTTTTTTGCTCATCGATCTTCTTATCATCAGAAGTAAATTCATGTTTTCTGTTGGTTAAATGCATATAACTTAATATCATGAATGGTAATAATCTATAAAATGATTTACCACCACCAATTAACCATAGGCCAGCAATAGATAAACTTTGAAAATTTTCTGCAGCTAAAAGATCAAACCATGTTGGATTTAAATGAGACCAATTTTGATACATTGTAATACCGTTAGCCATTATAACACCGATTAAAGCAAATCTATACAAGATTTGAGGTGTCCATTTTAATAATTTATTATACCATCTTGTTCCTGTGAAAAATACATAATTCTTGTTGACTCTAAGGAACAGCCATTTCCATGAACGATACTTGAAAAAGATTGATACATGGAAGAAATATGTTATTGAAAATATTAGACCACATGTAATTGTTAAAAAATGACCAATGGTCCAAACCAATTTCTGCTTGGCTAAGGGATCTACCACTTTACCACTTTTTGTCTTCTTCCTTATGACTTGTATTGTACTTGCCATTGATGAAAAATCTATGTTTGTTGTGAGTTTACACCTCCAAATATTTCGTATAAATTTAAAATTAGTTACTAATAATCTTCCTAAACTCTCAATGGTGTATTAAAAGTATTAAATTATCTCTTGTCAACATGTATATCCTCTTATTCCTTTCTGACAATCAAGACATTTTCCCTTCTCCCCTAGGAAGATGTCATTGATTTCCTGTAATTGAACTTTGTCAAGGGGAGAGAAGAGAGCGTATCGTATCATCATCCCCTTTGTCAATTGAAAAATGTGAATAATATCACTTGGCACGGAAAGGGGACATTTGCTTCGTGTTCCGTTGAAAATTTCAAATTTATATTTTTCAGGTCATTTTCCTTACAGTGAAATTAGGATTTGAAGCTCATCGGAACTGCTTAATAGACTCAGAGTTAGTCATTTGATGATTCTTAAGTAAGTAGTCTACAAATAATAACCCGTTACCACCAACGATATTTAGTTAGATAATGGCAAATTCAAAGTATGAATATGTTAGACAATTTGAGAGCCATGATGTGTTGCTACCTCAAACTTATATAGTGGTCAGGATAGATGGAAAGAAATTTCATGAATTTTCAAAACATTACGATTTTGAGAAGCCTAATGATATTAGGGCATTAAAATTGATGAATGCATGTGCTAAGAATGTCGTCTTAAAATATAAGAGTGATATGATTCTTGCATTTGGGGAGAGTGATGAATATTCTTTTATCCTTCGTAAGGATAGTGCATTATTTAATAGAAGAAGTGATAAGATAGCTACATTATTTGGATCGTTATTTACATCTAACTATGTTGCTTTATGGTCCAAATTTTTTACGGATAGACCATTAGATTTAAAACATTTACCTTATTTCGACTCCAGATGTGTCATTTACCCTTCACTTCCAATTGTAAAAGATTATTTAAGTTGGAGATTTGTAGATACACATATTAATAATTTATACAATACTGCATTTTGGCAATTAGTAATAAAATGTGGAATGACCCCTCAGGAATCAGAAAATAGACTATCTGGAACTGTGAGCTCTGAGAAACAAGAGATATTGTTTACTGATTGTGGTATTAATTATAACAATGAACCAGAAATGTTTAAGAAAGGGTCTCTAATAACAAATAAAGGTGATATTATTCATGTTGATGTAATTAAAGAAATTGATCAATTATTCCAAGGTTACTAGTTATTAATTAAATGCATTTTGTAATATACACATTACATAGTTCTATAAATATAATATATTAATAGACGTCTCATCATTTGTCAAGTATGTTATCTTTGAATCATCTGTTAGTATGATGTTGTGCACAAGACCAGCTTTGGACACTTTTTGTATCTTTGTTGACGTAAGTTCTCTGATTCTATAATTGTAAGTCCAAATATATAATTTACCATGTTCACTTCCGCTGAGCAAAATAAGTTCATCTTTGTTAGATCCCCTAGCAATGACACAGTCAATTAAAGGTGTAAATTCTTCTTCGTCCTGATTTAACTCCCGAGGTAATAAGTGCAAAGTTTCCCATTGTTCACGTATAGTCCTATGGTAAATAATGCATCCATAATTACTAATATTAACCAAATAGTATCTCATATACGATGTAGAATATTTCTTAATCTTTAAAAAATCCACGTAAACAAGAGTATGCTCTTTGAAGTTTTCAAGTCTTTTGGAAACATCCACGTCAATATGCTGTGATTCACATTTCTTGTCAATAATCGAGTACAGAAAATTATCGAACGATGCGATGACTACTTCATTTTCGTGACTCTTAACACAATTTATAGAATCCTGTGTTATATTCTCCCATTTCTTGAAGCTCTTGAGGAGTATAAACGACCGATTTAAAATTTCATAACGAATGCAATAAATGTGGCCCAACATTGTTCCCACAATAAAATCAATATTTTCTTCGGTCTCTGTCATTATATCCAAACTTTGGATTGAATCATGTATATTAGGTATAAACCACTTGACTTTTTCAATTGTTTCATTTTTATTTCCTAAATGGTTTTGTTTCTCAATGAAGGGAATGACCTGTACACCATCGGTTAGATTTACTACCAAATATATTGACTTAGAACCAGCCATGAAAATATTCTTGATGATAGATGTCCGGGGCGCAACATCCTTATATTTAGCTACCAGTACATTATCACTTATTATAGTTGATTTTTCAGGTGTTGCTTCACTCACATAATGAAGTTGGATATCAGTTGGTGTGTCAATAGGAGATTCTGCAATTATTAAATGTTTACCTGTTGAGCAAAAACAATGAATGAAATTACCTGGACTGCATTTATAACATATATTATCATTTATGTCCATATTCTCTATCTTGCATACGTAACTTAGATAAGTCACCCATTATCATATGATTGCAGTTATCCATTACTGTTTTAAAGGATTGCACGTCATTAGGTTTGTTTACTATTCTTTTCATTAGAAAGATAGCGCGTCGTTTATGTCAGCATTGACTTAAGATATTTATTAGGAACACCAAGAGAACTTTTATATGTATTTTAATGTGTACTGGCTTTTTCTTATTGCAAATGCTCGTGAAAGAGTACTTGAGGCCTTCAATACTAGTAATTGAATTTGTGTAGAAAGAATGTTCCAATTTCTGTAAAATGTTTAAAGTTGAAAAAAAAAAATTAATGAGAATAATAATAATTAAATGTGAAACACCATAGTTAAATTTTCGTAGTTATTTAAGTTATCGTTTTTTCACGTAACTTATAAAGATAGCATCATAGAAGGGAGTTTTATACCTCTTGCAAAATTAAAGTATTGCACCAATTTTTGGTGTAGGTATTACAGTGTCGCACTTTTAATGTATTTCCCCAAAAATATTTAATTGCAATCTTTCAATTAACAGCTCATATAACCGTATAACTTTTTGTAAAATGTACGTCACCTGGTTATATATATTAATATATATTACATTCTATGTTATCCCAAAAAAAAACCTTGATGTATAAAAAGTAATCAAGTCTAAATATTACCATGTCCCTAATACATTGAATACTGTAAATCGAGTGTATGTAGGACAATTTTGAATTCACAATATTAGAGTTCGAATGGTTAGTGACACTACCATCAAGCCATGATGTTTAAAATTTTCTTATTTTTCATCTGTTTGGGTTTTGACAACTTTTTAGTATGAATATAAGATCTGGATGTTGTCATGCGAAACCTGTATACAAAAAATTAATACAACGAACGAACAAGAACAATTATTTAGGTTTGTCAATGATTTAGGGTGTTTGTGTTCTATAATCAGTATAGTTGCAAAATTATCCCCCTGCTCAATGGTCAATGATATTTTATAAAGTTTGGACGGTTTTCCTAATTCCACCAAGCAAATCTACTCACAAGACGCAATCAAAAAGATTTTCATAATGTATGTATGTATGTATGCTTCTAATTTAGGTAATCCAAAACTTTCTTAGTGTTAAATTTAATACTTGCTTCCAAGTTACTGTCAATTTGGTTCATCTTTGACAGTCACATCCTTCCCTATCGATTACAATCTCAATATCATCCCTGTAGAGGGAGAATCTAACATTCTTCAATATTTCCCTTACTTGTTACCTGAACGTTGTCTTTTAATAGTAAAACTAAGACTTAAGGAATTGTTCTAGTTAGATTACCACCTAACTACTTCTAGAAACCATATTTATTCAAATATTATGAGTGTGGATGGTATTATATTCTAGTACATTGATAGCAGCTCGTCATTTTGTAATCTAATGTGTATTTTATTGATTTGTGGTATAATTAAAGCTAGTCTTAATATTTATCACCTATTTTATATAATTTTTTGAAGCCACTAGATCCTTTTGACTAACTTGGGTTGGACAACTACGAGCTTTTGCTTTCGAACAGAATAAAACACAAATCTTAACATTAATTGTCAGTTTCTTTTTTTTAAATTTATATGTTTTATCATTTTAATACTAGCTTGTAACTTACTGAGAATGGTGGTGTAATGTTTCTATATCATCCTACCACTTGTAATAACACTTGTATTAATAATGTAGAACGTTCAAAATATTTCTAGCAAAGTTTACAATTACTAGTAACATATGGAGTGCATACTGTTAGAAAATACTGGAACCGGATTTATATTGCAATACAATAGTATTGCAGATAACACAACTTGCATTAACACTCTATGGAATAAGAAAGACATAACCAGGACTGCAATATAATTTAGTACATAAAGAGAACAAATATGTTCCAGATATTGATTGATGTTCTCGCCTCTTGTGTGTATTTACTACCTAGATTTAAGAGGGGGTGATTATAGTCTCTTTTAAGAATAATAAAAGATATTTTAATATTACTATGAACCTATAGAAATATGAACACTGAAAACATTCGATGCATATGTCGTCATACAATATTAAATATTTGTTACATACAATATATAGATACTGTTGTTTTGTTCACAAAAATTCTACTAGTTATTTTTTCTGACATACCTCTTCCCAAATTTGATGCCTGTAAATTTTTTAAAGTCATATTTTTTAGTGTATCACCAAAAAATGCAGGTAAAATGGTCACTAAATATTTCACATGCCCTTTATTATATTCTTTTTATTCTTCACATTCTGTTTGTTTTCTATGTTGAACTTCTTTTTTAAAATTGATTTATTTTGTGACACATAGTTTTCCCTTTTTTCTCCTTCCTCAATTTCCCAGTTTCATATCACAGTTCATTAATCTTGCGATTTGACCCAACTAACGTACTGCACTTTTATTTGCATCCTTCTATGTAGTTTAGATGATTCCTTATTTGGCATCTTATAACTATAAAAGTTAGATGTTATTAATTGCACTTATAGTTCCTTATTTCGTAATAAATAAACAAAAAAACAGTTTCATAGACAAATAACTCATATCTCACTTGTCCTTAATGTATTATCAATAATTTTCTTAGCTCATCTTCTCAATCACTTACTCATTTAATTGTATTATATACTAAGTAAAATTTGACAATGTAATACAGGATTAAATAATATTTAGGTATATATACTCAAAAGTAGAAAGCCAAGAACTTAAGTGATAAATACCATAAAAATATATAATACAAGCGTATACACGTTGCAAATAGTCACGGGATACCCGGAAAGCATCCCCAGTTTTCAAAACTGGAGAGTACATCATTCCCCATAGAACAGTATCAAACCATTGTTTGCATTCCACAAGTCAGGGTAGCCATTCAAAATTGAAGCCCGGGAAATATTTTCTATGGCAGAACACGTTTTCCAAAATTTGGTGAAACATTTTGTGACACTCTAATAAGTTTTCGTACGAGGGGATGCTAATATCTCTGTTCGTTATGAACCTTCAAAAGTGTTCCATTTGCCCTCATCTTTTCCCTCTTGACACCTCAAGTTTTGGTACAAATGTGTTTGTAAAAAGTCCCCCCTTTCTATCTTTCTGGTTGGCTGTGGTTGCGATAAATATCTGTTGAGTTATGCTTTAAAAATTATTCTTACTTTATGACACACTGTTTTACTCACTAAGCATTTGTTAATTTTTGATATAATGGTACCAGTAAAAATCGCCTCTGTTTTTATTTCTAATAGTTACATACTAAATATGGTAAAGAACATTTCATTATATTTAAGTCGAATATTGATTTTTCTGCTTCTCCTCTAAGTAAATAAAAAAAAAATTATTAATAAAGTCTACTCGAGTTTATTTAAGGAACTTAAATATAAAATTCAAAGCTACTAATTTTCTGTGAAATATCTTGTAGTTCAAAAGATCATCAAGGTTATCGACTAGTTTTTGTTTGATAAGAAAACTCTTAGTTTTACTTTCAAACTAGAGGTTACTTTCGATTTACGTATTTTTTTAGATTTGCTATTTAGAATATTTGGCGTCATAAGTGTCCATATATTTACAACTTACCTATTACCTATTTTACCACTAATCAATATACAATTAATAATCACATTCTAAATATGAGGTTTGAGAGATTAATTGACGCTTCAATTATAGAAGGAAATAACCCAATTTAAAAAAAGCTTAGAAAACAGTAACATATGGTCGGGCTACCGAATAGTTGTGATTCACTTTGTTATTATTTTCATTGCTAGTAAAATCATAAGGCCGGAGGGAACATTGAAAAACATCAACGAATTCTTACTAGTCAAATATGAAGAACAATAAAGTCAGTATTTGTTCATCTATAAAGAAACAAGGTAATACAAATGTCATTACTTTAATGGAAGGTAAATTTGAAAAAATGTTAATTAATTTACCTACGTAATGTGACTCGTCCACTTTCGAGTTGTCTGGGATAAGCAATTGTTCGGACATACAATTTTTTAAAAGTAAAAAACTTGGCCACCATTAATACCGCTAAGAGAGTAGTAATTGATAAGTTAAAACAAGAAACATAAAGAGCAGAAAGCAATAACTTCGAATAATATAATAGATGTAAAAATAAACCAAACTAAGTGTTCAGTTTGGCAAAAAGAAACTCCGCGACGGGGAATTGAACCCCGATCTGGCACGCGACAAGCGCCCATTCTGACCATTAAACTATCACGGAATTAATTGTTATAGTTAAAGGAAAATATTGAATCCTTTATTTAATTTAGAATTTCAAAATTTGGTGTGATTTTGTTTAAGTTGGTTATTATTATTGTAACTAACCATTTTACTAATGTCTGTAGGCAATAAGCAAAACTGTCTATTTAATTAATAATATTAAATGGTATTTTATATCAAAATCTTGAAAACTCCATATGTTGTAAAGGATTTTTACAGATGTAATTCTTTCAAAAGGTCGTGATTTGATTAAAAGTCTTTCCACTGTATGTATCAGTTCTGTGACCAGTTATATCTTAAATATATATTAATTCGAATGTCACCTTTTATGTAACAATCTTTTTTGTTTTAGTGTTCAAATTTACAGTCTAATTGCAAATTTAGCTCATAATTTCATCATGAAGTTAAAATCGGAGGGTATTTTGTTGGTTTTTAGTATTATTAGAAGGTTCCATTTCTGTTATAATGATACAAAATTTATTTTTTTGGAAACCAACATATGGTCGTCTGACTTCTTTATTACACAAATTAAGATTGATATACAAAATAACGAGGGAAATATTGTTCGTTTTATATACTCTTGGATTTGTGTATTTCGTGATTATAAATCCCCAATACTAGCATTGTAGAAATTATAAATGATTTCCGAATGCGTCTTATTATTATTTTTTCTTATTTTGGGTTGTCAAATATTGAACATTATCAAATCTGTCAATCTTAATTATCCTTTGATTCTTATGTTTCATATTCTTGACGTCATATCTCTATCGTATAAATTCCGACGTATTTTATAAGAACCGTTCTAGTTGAAGGGGGTTTAGCATGCTCTTCGGGGAATATAATTTATTATTATTTGGTAACAGTCTTTGAAGTCAAGTTACTGCACCTATTCTTTGTCTGATAATAATTTTTCATCTCTGCGAATCAATTAGTCATGCTTGGGCAAATTCTCATTGCAAAAAATTAGGCGCAAAAATTTTAAACAATTGCTTAGGTTGGCTGTCTAATTTCTATGAGGTCTTTTCTAAAATCTACTTTTGTTACGTAATTGTTTGTAGTGTAACTTACTAAATGAAGTATATTATTTTCAGGTTTGGTTGCTTTAGCGAAATTTAGAATTTTCTAACAAACGTAAAAAAATATACATCTACTGTCAATTTGCCATACAATGAACTAAGAGCTCTAAGTAAACAAAATATAAATAGTGATATTAAAAAACTTTTATAAAAATGTCATTAAAATATGTAAATTATGTGTATAAAATTAAATGTATGCAATCGTAAAGTGTTTTAAAAAGGATGAAATGTAAAGAACTGAAAAATGTTTATGCGTGTATGAAATGTATCAAAAATCAAAAAAATTAAATTAAGATTAACTTGGATTAGCGATATTTAAGACTCTTGGTGAATCTGACCCGCTAGCACTATATTGTGCACTATCGAAAGTAGAATTATCATTAAATGCATATCCAGCATTCTCATCTGGACTTTCTTCTTGAGCATGTGTGAAATTATAATATTGTTCATTTGAATTAAATGGGCCTTCATTAAAGAAACTTTGATAATTCTGTTGGTTGCTCAATGGAGAATCAATCAAACTATTATTTGAAAGTTGACTACTGCTATTATCAAAATTATCAGGTGAAGCTGATCTATCATTAATATTTTTCTCATTGAAATTAGTGGAATGGTGGTCATCTGTATTTTCCATACTATTGACACTTTTTCCCATCAGGAAATACCAGAACAATTTGAATTTATTCATCTTATAAGTGCTAACGACTTTCCCATCCGAATCAATAAAATCAATTTTTTTAGCACGTATGCATGTAACATAAATGAATAATGCAACAATCAATACTAATGGGATACCTATCCCTAAACAACAACCAAGGACGATATTTCTATTTTTCTTAGAAATAGATCCATCTGAATGTTTCTTTACGCTTGCAGTACTTGAGGCACTCGGCATTAGCGTTATAGTAGTGTAATAATTAGAAAGAATCGTTTTACCCTCGACAACACTAGTCAATGTACGTTTTCTATCAGAAGCAATGGTGGTTACGTCAATGGAAGAGGAAGTTATTGAAGACCTTGATGATGATGATGATGATGATGATGATGAGGAGGATATTGTTGAAGAAGAAGAATTTGTGTATGATGATGGTCGTTGTGATGAACTTGAAGTAGAAGAGACAGAACGTGAAGTGGTGGTCCTTGGTAAACTCCTTGATGATGATGTAGAACTTGAGGAGGAAGTAGTAGATGATGAAACAACATAGAAAGTCGAGGAAGATGAGAAAGAAGAGGAAGATGAAGCAATTGAAGGTAAAACTGGACTAGACGATATAGAAGAAATTAAGGAGGAAGACGATGGAATATACGTGGACGATGATAAAATGCTGGACGATGATGGAGGAACATAGGAAGAAGTACTACTGGTCAATAGAGATGAGGATGGTAGTGATGATATTAAGGATGATGATGAAATAGAAGATGATGAGGCTCCAATCAGAGAAGATATCGATGTCATTGTAGCCGATGAAGAGCTAAGCGTTTGAGGTGTATCAATGCCTGTTGCAGGGACTGATGCAGTGTTACTTACGAGAGGATCACCGGAATTGATAGTCGTTGTCTGTTGATAAGTATTTTCACCTGTGCTAGGATTAGTAGCCTGTGTACTATCATCCACTGCTGTGGTATTATTATTATTATCTGTGTAATCATCGACATTTACATCCTGTGATTTAGTTCCCGTTAGTAATATCGCTGTGGAAAGAACCAGTCGAAGTAATAACATCCTTATATATGGATCTGGATTTTCAGTAAGTATTGAATCAAAATTTTAAAAAAGATAAATTAGAACAATCAATAGATTCCAAATGTATTAAATCAGAAAAGTGATCCTTGTATATTTTTATAATGAATCAAAAACACTGATTTGAATGTAAACAATTGCGGGGAATGAAACGTGTCAAGTAGAGCAATAGACTTAATACTTAGATGCGATGTTTTTCAGTAGTGTTATTTTGCCTTCTTGTTCTATTGTTTTGTTTAAAAGTACAATAGGTTTTCTTACGAAATGAGGAGGAAGGTAATAATACAATTAAATCAAAAAACAAAATAGAATAACTTCGTTATATATATAAACAACGAATGGATGAAAGTGGAGTAGCAAACGGTAGAAGAATTGATGCAGGAAGGTTTACCCTTTTCTGTTTAATTTAGATGATGAGATCAATGAACAAACCTTGAGGAGTGAGTTCAAAAATTTTTTTTTTCTTTTAATTGTCTTTTCCTCTTTGACTTAGTACTGAAAAGCAAAAAAAAAGAGTAAGTAAATGAATGATCTCTGGCTATAAAAAAACCCAATAGTACTGTGAAGACAAGAACCAAGGAAAGGCACTGTACCCAATGAGGAACTGAACGGGATATCTAGCTGATAGAATCTAAATAAAAATTATATATATTTACGTCTTGCGATTGTATTCAGGATGCATCAGGGAGAGAGCAATGTGCATACAACAAACGGAATCATCAAATCAAAGATTGTTCAGCCAGAGAGTTCGTTTAAAAATAAATAGTATGATAATATATATATGTTTACTGCAGCTGATAATGTCCTGATTATGCCACTCCTGTCAAAGAAGTACCATAATACGTAGAAAATGGAACAGAGATCACAATAATGAGCTCAGCAAACTTGCAACCCATCATAAATTATATGTTTCAATTGTTCATCTTTTGCTCAGAAAATCCCGCAGAGGGATCTATAAATAGACTAGTTATCAATTTTGCATATTTGCTATATCGATCCTTTGAAAAAGGTATTAATTGTTCAGGATGAAGGAGTATTGGATGGTGAGGAGAGAAAGGTTATTAGTTTCGTAATTTTATGTACATGTGTTGCGTGCGTGTGTGCTTGAAGTGAATATGTAAGAGATATATATATAAATATGGGGAATAAGAAGAAATAAGACTCTGTCTTTATTGAGTCTCGTTAGAGTATACCTCTGTAACGTCGTCAATTTCCCTGAGACCGTCAATAAACTTGTTGAATGCGTTTTTGATATCATCATTCTGTGTAATATCTACCAGCATTTCAGATTTTGGTTGATAACTAATATTGGCCTCTGTGACCTCGAATCCATGAGAATCCTGTAATTCTTTAGCCACTTTGTTGGTCATGGCAGGTTCTGTGAGTATCATGTATTCAGGATCCGTTGTAGGTTCATCCTCTGGTGGTTCAATCTTTTCGAAATCCTTTACACCTTCAACTTCAATGATTTTATCAAGGACTAAGTCCTCATCTATAGCCTCAGTTCCCTCAGGTTGTGGATACGTTACAACAATGCGTCCAACTTTGTTAAAATAATGCATTGAAGAACCCATTGACAATAAATTCAAATTTGCCTTTGTGAAATGACTTCTCACCAAGGCTACTGTTCTGTTCTTATTATCAGTCTGTGTCTCAACGATCAATGCAACACCACCGGGTCCCATACCTTCATATATATTCACAGTACCCTCGGTGGACCCAGCACTAGAGGCCTTCTTGATAGCATTATCAATCACTTTCTTAGGAACGTTATCCTTCATTGCTGTATCAATGATTGTCTGTAATCGCGTATCTTTCAATTTAATTGCTACCATAATTTGATTCACGTATTTGTTAATCATTTTATTCTTTGCAGAATCATTCTTCATCTTATCGTGTTTGATAGTAGACCATTTGTTATGTCCCGACCAATTAGGTACTGTAGTTGTTAAGGGTCTAAGCACAGAAGAGGTGATAGTTACATGTGTAACAGTCCTTCCAAATACTAGATTTCTAAGCATGATTGGGTACCTTCTTATTCTTCTTTATCTCTTCTTGAAACAATCAAATAACTTCTTCAACCGTTCGCAATCTACTCTATCTATCCCTTCTCTTTTGTATCTTGAAGTCTATATATTTCATTCATTTTAATTGTTTGGCCTGATTCAATTGGCTGCGCAATTCGTTTGGTTGCTGCTCTTTTCTGAAAAATTCAGGCATTTTTGTTAAAATAATAATATGCAGAGATTATATAAAGAGAGAAGAAGCGGTTTTAGTATATAAGAAGAGATGGCTGCAAGTTAATAATATAACTATTTTAATTAAACAAAGGGGAGAGTTAACAAGAGAAGTGTTTCGAATAACGATTAAGATATGTCTGACAAGAGAACACTGATCGCCGTGATGGGTGATGAGGACACCACAACTGGTCTATTACTTGCAGGGATTGGTCAAATCGATCCAAAGACCAACAATAAGAATTTTTTCGTCTATAAAGAGAATAAGACTACAAAGGAACAGTTAGAGATGGAATTCAATCAGTTTACACAGGAACGTAAGGATGTTGCCATTCTGTTGATTAACCAATTTGTTGCCGATATGATCAGATCTACAGTGGATAGCTATGTGGAGCCATTTCCAGCTATCTTAGAGATTCCATCAAAGGACCATCCATATGACCCAGAAAAGGATTCTGTGTTGAAGAGAGTTAGAAAATTATTTGGGGAATAGTTCTCTTAGTCGTACACAAATTTTAATAATATAATCATATATCTTTCCAAATAAAGAATAATAAGTCTTCTTTTTGTTTTCCATATCACATTTTTAGTCATACATACAATTATAAATATAAAAAAAATTTAATAATATAAGCTCTCCATTTTGAAGAAGTTGGACACTACTTTTGTATACCATACTATTTTACTCCGAATCTATGAACTAATTTATAGTATATTTAAGCATAGCATTGAATTATTTAAGTTTATAGGATAGGTTAAATATACAACTGAACATATATAATATTTCGGTGAAATACAGACTAACTAGGTAATCATTGTTACGACTAGTTGTTCAATTGAGACACAGACTTAGTCAACGCGTCGATGAATATGTCTGCATGTTTTTCGTCAAAGGTTAAAGTTGGTCTTAATCTAACTGATTTTTCAGCACAACCACCAACATTACAACCATTAGATTTTAAAATCTTTAATAATTTCTCTCTTAATTCACCAGTTGGTAAATCCCAAGCTATGAAAGTACCTCTACCTTTACCTCTTAAGTTTTTAAATGACTCTGGATATTGAGTTTGTAGAATTTCCAATTTAGCAAATAAATATTCACCGACCCTAGAGACTTGACTAACTAAATCATTATCAATAATCTCTTGACCAATGGTACCAAAGATCAACATTCTAGCGGTGTCACCACACCAGGTGTTGAATTGTCTGTATGGTTTGTTTGGAACCATCAATGGATCATGGAACCAATAACCAGCAGATTGACATTTCTTTGAGAAAGTGACCAAATCAACAGGTGGTTGAATATCAGCATATTCGTGACACCATAGTTTACCAGTTGCACCTAGACCGGTTTGCACTTCATCAATAATGTATACAACATCATGTTTCAAAGTGATATCTCTTAATCTTTGTAAGAAATAAGCGGAAGCATGATTATCACCACCTTCTGATTGAATTGGTTCGATTAACAAAGCAGCTACAGGAGATTTCCAACTAACAATTAAATCTTCAACGATCTTTAAACATCTGTCGTCTTCAATTTTATTAGCAGCAACATTTTCTGGAGTATCCAAAGGATAAGCGTAAGCTGGATATTCGGCATGAGGCCAATCAAAAGCCGGTAAATCCAATTTATGGATTGGTTTGGAACAAGTACATGACCCACTAGCAAACAATCTACCATGGAATGCCTTTTTAAAGGATAGAACGGAGAAAGATGGGGCACCTGGAGATTGATTATCCATAACGGAAGATAATTCTTCTTCGGTGAATGGAACAGTGTCACCACCACGCTTCTTTTGAGCGTAAAACATGAATGCAGCCTTGATAGCTAATTCATTAGCGTCTGAACCACTTAGACCACTCCAGACTTGATTTTGACCCTTTGGAGCAACTTGTAAAACTTTTTGTAAAGTAGCATCTAATTCAACAGCTGGGAAATTACCAGAGGCTGGTCTATTGACTAAAGCGTTTTTCATCTCAGGGGTGCTCATCAAATCGATCAATTTTGGATTGTTGTAACCCAAGGCAATAGAGGCAATTTGAGCATATAGATCTAAATAAACGTTAGAATCAGCATCAACGATATAATTACCGTTAGATTTATTGTAATCAACAACAAAATAAGCACATCTTGAGTCAAAATGTTCACCTAGTTGCTTGAGTTGAGCAACGGAGTTTGGACCTGGAATTTCAGAGGTAACAACCTTTGGAGTGGTTGGTTCGTTTGGGTAATATGATTCAGCAGTAGTCATGGTATGTTTTGTATTTATAACCTATATCTTACAGAAGGAAAAGTATGACTGGTGTATTGATGATACTTTATAGTAAAATATAAATATGTAACTATACAAAGAACAAGAGAAATCTTATAAACTTTCAAGAATGAAGAGAGAGAAAAGGTTCACTATTTATATATTTATCAAATGGCAAAAACAACAACAATAACAGTTCTGATTGCCAACATGACGGTTCCTGTTCTTCCTTCGATGTAAAATAGGGGACCCAATTTATCAAACATCACGTTTTACCATTGCACGACTCATCACTGCATAAAAGCGAACGACACAATCCAATGACTTAAGACATAACAATTGTTTTGCGAATGCTACCCAATGAGATCTCAACAAATCCAAAACTAAGAATTTAATTGAAACTAGCATCAACAAAGAGTTGAATAAAATTAGTTTGATCAAATATTCGCTATCAGCAAAGCTAATCAAATCTTTTTCTTTCTTATCTAATTGAATCATTGTGCTCGGTTGTGCGGCAATTTCTTCGGAAGAATGCAAGAAACTTGAAATTTTTCTTGTTATCTAATTACAAAATCAATCAATCAGAAAGATAGATTATCAAATTGATATATTGAGTTGAACTTCACGGTTAAAGAAGTGTATTGTGTTGATACAATCTTGATGGCTGCTTCTTGTCAGATTATTTTTTGGCTTTTTATCTGATCAGGTTCAATTTCATAATCTATCTTTGTTTGATTATTTAAAATTATTACTATATCCTATCAATTATATCTTATGTAAGTTCTATCATATCATAAATACAGAGAGATAAAGAAAGGAACAAGTAATACATATCTGGCTATATACATATATCTTGATCTTGACATGTACCAAAGAAGGAAGAAGAAAAACATACAAACGAGCAAATTAGGGACATACTTCTGTCTCTTTCCACATGGCCCAACGATCATCATCATCATCATCTTCTTCTTCTTGTTCTTGTTCATTATCATCATCATCATCATCATCATTAATTTCATTATTATTATTTTCATCATTATTTTCATCATTACTGGAGGAAGATTTGGTGCATCGTTCAAATAATCTACGTTCACCACCACTACCATCTTTCAGATTCAAATAGTCTACCTTATCAACTAATAAACATACCAATCCGAAATTCTCTAACCCTGTATCATCATGAGCACCATCAACTCCACGTTGAATCTTATCCAATTTTTTTCTATTTGCTTCACTTAATGGACTTCCTGGTGCAGGTTTACGATATAACGATTTAGCACCACGAGACATTTGACCCCATTGTCTCATTATTTCATCTTCCCATTCCTCATGAGTATGTTGAACCAAAAATTGATCAGTCGTTTCAATGTGATTCGAGGATTCTAATGATAAGATAAACCATTGACCACTGAATCGATATTGTTCCCATGTTGTTGGGAAATAGAAACATGATTCAAAATATGGACTTGAATTACATAATTTATCATTACGTAAATCTGTACAAAATGTCAAAACGTTTGTACTTTTATCATGAAATAAGAAATCTCTAAAGACAACTGTTTTCACTGTAGGTTTCCCTATTGGACCCTCTTGTACGGTTGCGAATTGGAATGGAGTAAACGGATTCTTTTCATTCTTGTTATTATTACTGGATTGTATAAACAGAGGCACCCATGGTGCCATCTGGTTTCTCATTTGATCGTGTGCTTCGTTTTCTTTACTCTTTAGTGATAGTTGACAATATTTGTATGTATGTTTATATACCCAATTTTTTTTTTTTTGGTCGTAATTTTAAATTTATATATAGAGAAAGAGTACCAAAATAAATAGTGCGTCGGTTCGGTCGATGCGATGCAGCACGCAGTGAATGATGACACATAACTATAGAAAGTTGATTGTTTAATAACAAAAAACACAAGAGAATTACCAGTTAGTTTTATCGATAAATTCGTTATATTCGTTGTGCATCTATTGGGATAACCATTCTAAGAATTCTGGAGTGAAGTATGAGATAATAATACGTGCACCTGCTCTTAAGAAACCTTGATGAGCTTCAAATGCAATAGTCTTTAAATCCACTACACCCTTTTCTGCAGCTGCATGCAACATCGCATATTCACCAGAGACATGATATGCACAAATAGGTAAATTGTCACATAATTCACTAGCGTCACGCATTATATCTAAATAAAAGGTTGATGGCTTTACAATGATTCCATCGGCACCTTCTTGCATATCTCTAACTAATGCTCTTCTTGCTAAACCTCTACCTGCTGGTGGTAATTGATATTTCTTTCTATCACCTTGAGATGGTGAAGAATGTGCTGCATCACGGAATGGTCCATATAGATTACCACTGAATTTAGCGGAATATGACATAACAAATACTTTATGAGCTAAACCTGCTTGAATTAAACCATGTTTGATGTCTCTAATACGACCGTCGATCATATCACTTGGAGCAACACAATTTGCACCAGCTTTAGCATAGTTGACTGCCACTGCAGCAATTCTTGAGACACTACGTTCTCTATTGATTGAACCATCATCGTATAGAATACCACAATGACCATGAGAAGTATATTCACACAAGCAGACATCACACATGATATATAATTCAGGGAAAGCTTCTCTTAGGGTCTTAATCCCTTTAATGACTGGTCCATTTGGATCATCAGCAGCTGTTCCAACGGGATCCTTAGCATCAGGATTCAATGGAACACCGAATAAGATGACAGATCTTAAACCCTTGGCAACTAAAGGTTTCAAGTAATCGACTATCTTGTTGACACCGAATCTCTTGATGTTTGGCAGGGACTCAATAGGAGTCTCTTCGTTATCGTTATCAGAGATAAACAATGGGAATACAAACATATTCTTAGTCAATTGTCTCTCACTTTGCCACTCCCTTAACAAAGGGTGGTTGTAACCACCGGCAAGTATGGAAGAAATCGCAGTATCTTGAACTTCAAGGAAATCAGCAGTATGCATTGTAACAATGTATATGTATATATATTAGTGTCTTGTCTTTCTGACTTTCCACAGCGTAACCAATAATTAATAAAATAATTAATAGAACTGTCTTATTATTCCTGGTTCACCTCCCTTTTTATACTGAAAATGTCTCTTTGACAAATTTAGTTCTCGTTTAAAAGCAACGCGAAATTTTTCAAAGTCAAATGATTAAATCACTCTCTCTCTTTGTCTCTGAGATAACAAAAGGAACGGTAATAAATATAAATATAGAAACACTATATTGAATATAAAATCGAGCAAATATAAGTAATTGCTTTGATTTGTGTAGGTGAAGATAGAACAGGAATTGTGATATATTGTTAGTATGAGAGACTATAAGTTAGTGGTACTTGGTGCAGGTGGTGTTGGTAAATCCTGTTTGACTGTTCAATTTGTTCAAGGTGTCTATTTAGATACATATGATCCTACTATCGAGGATTCGTACCGTAAGACTATTGAAATTGATGGTAAAGTATTTGATTTGGAGATTCTTGATACCGCTGGTGTTGCACAATTCACAGCAATGCGTGAATTATATATTAAATCAGGTATGGGATTTCTATTAGTTTATTCAGTGACTGATAAGCAATCATTAGATGAATTAATGGAATTAAGAGAACAAGTACTAAGGATTAAGGACGCTTCAAGAGTTCCTATGGTTCTTGTTGGTAATAAAGCAGATTTAACTGATGATAGAGTGATTAGTGTTGAAGAAGGTATCGCTGTGAGCACGAAATGGGGTAGAGTACCATTTTATGAAACAAGTGCATTATTGAGAAGTAATGTTGATGAAGTATTTGTTGATTTAGTGAGACAAATTATACGAAATGAGATGGAAAATGTATCGAAACAAGAATCACGTAAAGCAAGTATATCAAGATTACCATCACAACAACAGCAACAACAACAACAGTTAAATTCAAGAAATAATGATTCAAATGATAAGAATACATCGAAGAAAAATCGTGAAGTCGGCACTGTGGGTAATCAACAAAATAGTAGAACTACAAATAAAACACAGACAACAGTTGGGGCAAACGCCAGGAATACAAATAACAAATCAAGTAAGAGTAATTCTACAACAGCGACTCAACCACGTACAACGATTCCTAAACCTAAGACCAAGAAAAAGAAGAAGAAGAATTCTTGTGTTATCTTATAAGCTCATGAATTGAAAATACAAGATAATCGTTTTATATATATATATATAATTAATCCAGGAGTAGATGGACAATATTTGTAATTGAATAAATAAAGAAAAAATTGAAAAAAAAATATCGATATAATGTTAAATTGATAGTATACAAAGGTTAGAGAAACATTGTGGGAGAATATGCGAATTTATATATGTAAAATGTATAGATAGAGTTAATGGAATAGATATTTTCATGCAGGAACAGGTGGAATACCACCATTATTTGATTGCTTAGCGTTTTTATCAGCTGATTCCTTCCATGTACCAGAGAACAAATGTTCTACAAGAGCCATTGGATCATCAACACCATGAGCCTCCATTTGACCAACACCTGGAGAAAATGCAGTAATAGGTAGAACCATAACATCATCAATAACAATTGGTGATTTAATGAATGCAAAAAATTCCCATGGCAATTTCGCAGAAGTTTGTAAATCTTCATTAATCTTTTTGTAAAATCGTTGAATAGATTTATTATTATTGTCATTTTCTGATACAGGTTTAATTAAATCAGGATTTAACAATAAAATATCTTTATTTGATTGAAGCAAATTAGTAAAATATTCAAATGCAATATCTGTAAAGATTCCTGGACCTGTCCAATTCATAATATCTGTACCATCTACATTTTTTTTATTTTTCAATTGTGAATGATTATAACTTTCATTTTGACCTCTTAACCATCTATAATTAACATTGTAATCATTTAAATATGTGGGATCAATAAACATTGAATCACCTTTAACACTCTGTAAAGTTGTTGCAGTAATATTCATAATTAATTCTCTTAATAAGGGATGACCAGGTTTAGCCTGCATTGTCCATTGACAAAATTGAATTCTTCTTGCATACCATTGTTGCCAATCATCTCTATCTGGATCAGCTTCAATACCAATAACTAAACCCGGTGAAATTATTGTTTTCTTATTTTTATTCTGTGACACTTGATCTCTGTCAACATTTTTATATGGTATGAATGAATTTTTTTGTTCTAATAATTGATTATTCATTTGACTACCACTAATTGAACCCCATTCATTTAAATTCTTCAATGGTACAGTATCCATATCTGAATAAATACCACCTCTAGCAAATAAAATTAAATATCTGAAAAAATCTGCCTTTAATATAACAGTTGGTAATAAATTATAAGCTTTTAAAATTAATGGACATTCAGCATATAAATTTTCTAATAATGATAAAGCTGCATCATCAGTAACTAAAGAATATTGATAACCTTGATCTTGAGCCCTTTGATTCCATTTCTTTTGAGTATTTCTAAAATTTGATGGGAATGAACTATCAGATGGGCCAGTTTTCCATGTTTGCCATATTATCTTAGGAATTGGTGAATCATTATTATATGGAAATGTATATGATAATTGATCACGCAAAGTTAATAGATGATGATTATTACTATTCAAAGAATATTTTTTCAAATTAATTCCTTGTAAATGTGATGTAGTTGGAATAAATATATCTTTTGTAGTAATAAATTGATTTAAATATTCATTATTCCAAAGTGATGAACTATATAATATCACTATTAACAAAATGGTAGGTAAAATAATTTTCACTTTCCTTGATGTTAATAATCTACTCATATTGTGAATATATTTGATATAATCTTGTGAGATGATGATACCACTACAGAAACTTAAGAATATTTCTAAAATATATTTATATCTCTGTATCTCTTTTCTTATATAATGGGAAATCAGTGACTGCAATTGAAACTTTTCAAATTTAAAAGAAAAGTCCTTCTGTTCTCCTCCCCACGCGAAAATATAGATTACGCGGTCTATCACTTGCCACGAGGTGGGCGCAAGCACTGCAGGGAGTGGGCCTGGCCAACAATGGTGAAAAATACTAAAAATAGAAGTTTATATGTATTTATTAAAATAATAATAATAAAAAGAGTTTTTATATAAAGTTAACAACAGTCTGTTTTTTTTGCTCAGGCAGTTGCATTAGTGGTAGATTGATGAGGTGGGACTTCATCGACCAACTTAACATTATTTTCATTTAATTCTTTTTCTAATTGTTTCATATGTTCATCATCATCGTGAATTGCTCTTGTTAAAGATTTTACAACGGTAGTATTATAACCTAATTTAGCGGCGGAAATTGCTGTTTCTTTAACACAATAATCTAACGCGAGTCCTACAACCAAAACTTCAGTAATATGATGCTTTTGTAAATAATCATGCAATTCAGTTTTATGAAAATTCCAAATATCACTAAAACCTGAATAATATTCTCTATCAGGTAAGAAACCTTTATCAACAATTTTTAAATGTGTATGATAAGTTTCCTTCAATAAAGGATTAGCTAATTGTGAACCCCAAGTATTTTGAACACAATGCACAGGCCATAAAGTACCAATTTGTGTTGATTTATCACCTGGTCTTGGTGACTTATATTCAAATTGTGAATATTCTGGTAAATCATGTGATTTAGCAAAGGATGTATGATTACGTGTATGCCAATCACGTACTAAGACAATTCTATGAAAATCTTGTTGTTCTTCTTGACGAATTAAATCCAAAATTGGTTGAACAATTTCATCACCATGTGGTACTGGTAATGAACCCTTTGGAGGTAAAAAATCATTTTGCATATCAGTAACAATTAAAGCTCTCATTGTTGTTAATTTTTTTTTTGTGACGGATCGATCAATTAATATCTGAGTAGGTTCAATTACTTACAGTAGTAACAATTAATCAGTAGAATAAATTTCAGAAACTAAATATTTTCTTTTCACACTTTTACTTATTTCTCTCTTTTATATAGCCAAGAGAGAGAGAGAGAGAGAGCCTTTAACAGAATGAAAAATTTATTGTTTTTTAACGGAAGGAAATGTCCCGATACTGCAAAGAGAAAGAAAAGGGGGGGGGGAGCGAGGGAAGCGCGAACAGGTCGATTCGATTCGATTCGATTCTTTACAGTGCAAAGAAAAAAGGCGGGGCGGATTGCGCTGCCTGTCGTGCGCGGTGATGATTACATACCGAAGGAAACGCAAAGAAACAGAGAAAAAAAAAGGGGGCGGCGGTGCGGTGTGTGGGTGTGGGCGGTGTTACGGTGCCGAGGGGAAATTACGTTGTTTTTGCATAAATTATGCATCGTGCAGAGTGATGGGGACGAGGTCGGGGTAACGTGGCGCACGTGACGTGGAATTCCCAGAAATTGTTTTTTGCCGCCGGTGGGTGTTGATATCACTGCTCACGAGAGGGAAGTAGTCAATGGGCGGGAAAAAACAGTTTGAAGAGAGAATTAGACGGGTGGGGTTTAGTTTACCCCATAAGATATATCAACAACAAACTATATATATATATATATATAAGATGGGAAGTAATTGGAAAAGTATATGTGATTAGTGTAATTGTTGAGTACTCTGTCAATTTGTAAAATAAATACATATTATTTTAATCATTTTCTGAAAAGGGGGAATCAACTATGGAAAAAACTGAAAATGTATTAGTGAAAACATTACACACTGCAATATTACAATTAAGTAATAGTAAAGAAGATAAACAAATTGAAAATTTATCATATCAATTAATTGAATCATTAAGATATTTATCAAAGGATTCAAGAAAAAACTTACATGAAGAATTTTATTTCAAACAAAATGATATTATTGATATTTTTACACCGATTTTAAATTGTCAAAATTTAACAAATTCTTTAAAGATTATTATAATATCATGTTTATTATCATATTGTTCAATTCATTCTTTTTTACAACCTTTAATCTTTCAAAGTATTAATAATTGGAAACATTTAATTATGGAATTTAAACAATCAGATCAAAATTTTGAAAATTTGGGATTTTATACTTTATTATCTGCCATTGAATGTCTCGAATCAATTAATGAAAAATCTTTAATTTTTTTACAATTACATGATAGATTATTATATTCTTTACAAAATGATTGGATTCCTTTATTATTAAATGGTAATGATGTATCATTATCAACACATATTAAAAATGATATTTTATTATTATTTTCAAATGAATCAAAATTAGATTATTTTATTGCTACATCAAATTTACAAATTAATGGATTCGATTCAAATGATTCATTTGTTAATCATTTAATTGCATTAAGAGTATTTCAATGCTCAAATTGGATTGATTCAACATTTTATAAACAAACTAAATCAATTATATTAAAAGAAAAAAATATCGATCAATCAATAACATTTCATTTAAAAGTACTTATGGAAATTATTGATCATCCACACTTAAATTTATTATTAGAATCAAAATTAATTTGTTTATTATTTGATTCTTTACAAACTTTAAAAAAATTTGCACCTTTTGAAATTCATAAAAATTTAATTAAAATTAATCCAACTCTAACAATTGATTCGATTTTAAATTTTTTACAATTAATTATAACAAATTTTTTATTAAAAATTGATCATTCATATTTTTTACCAGATTGGTTTAATAATGAAATTATTCCAAAGATACCACCAATAACAAAATCTTCTTTTATTTTCTTTGAAAAAAATAATGATAATTCAAATAAAATTTCAATTACTTATATCTTACAATTATTATATTGGTGTCAATTAGATATACTTATAATTAATAATAATTTTTTAAAAAATTATTATCAATATAATTTATTAAAATTACCAATTCTAAATTCATCGAATGAAAAAAATTTAAATCATATTTTAATTCATAATTATATGAACTGTTATAATATTCCAATGATTTCAAGTTTATTACTATCCGAAAAATTAACTAAATCATCACCATTATTAGGAAAATTAATATCAATTCAATCAATTAAAATTGTTGAAAATTTAATTAAATTACATGGAAATATTGCTATATTTCATTTAATTAAATTTATTAATAAAATATCTCTACAAGATTTATCATTACAAAAAATTTCCATAAATTTGTTAAATCATTTATTTTTCCATAATATTAACACTGACAACAATAATTCATTAATTGATGACGTTAAACATAATAAGTTATCATTAGAATCTTTAAAAGAATTAATTTATAGATGGAATGATGGTTCTTCAACTTATTCATTATTTTATCAACGTATCTTTATGGAGGTTCAACCATTGGATATAATAATTAAAAATATTCAATTAAAGGATCTTTATAAATATTTACCAAAGGACCAACAAATGGATATATCAAATTCGATTACTTCACCTACACCCACAACGATACATAGACAAATGGAACAACCTCAACCACGAAAAACAACAATTCAATCATCATATATCCCTACGTCTGCATCTACAAATAAATTTAACGCTTATAATTCAACAAGTTTTGTTCCATCTACAGGAAATAACAATAACAACAATTACTTATTTACAACGACATCCAATAATAACATCCCTCCTCATACACCACAAATTAATACTACTTCGACACTCTATAATCATTCACAAAATACCCATAATAATAATACTACCTTTCATAGTACAACTACAAGCGATGACTCGATGAATAACGAGTTATTAATGCATCAAACGGACACTTTCTCTGCATTCAGTACCCCATTCACATTATCTGCTCACAAGACCTCAGAGATGATGAATTCTACTCCAAAGACCCCCAATACCATAAATAATAATCCTTGGAATGAATCACCTCATGTCGTAGCAAATCATTCCATGTCCGCAAGTAAAATCGTTAGTACTGGTAAAAACTATATTCTTGGAGGACATAACAGAGTCAAGAATAATAGTAGAGCGCAGTCTATACATATCGATCAGTTTCAGGATCCTGATGTTTAAGGAAACACATATATATTCAAGTATATACTCACCATTTTATATATACTTCTATTTTCTGTTTGTTTGCTTTTGGTCTTCTATTTTCTTCTTACAGAGAGAGCTTGACTCTCTATGTCTTTTACTTAATAAAGCGAAGTTGGAAAAAAAAAAAAATTTTTTTTTCATTATAAGTGGAATATTCATCTCATCTCATCTCATCGCTACTATTTCAAATACAGATATATAAGAAACAGATAAAGAAATACATATATAGAACCACCAAAAACAATGGTTTTGAAATCTACATCAGCAAGTGATGTCTCAGTGTATCAAGTTTCTGGTACAAACATTGCCAGATCCTTACCAGATTGGATTGCAAAGAAACGGAAACGGTCATTAAAGAACGATTTAGATTATCAGAATCGTGTCGAATTAGTTCAAGATTTTGAATTTAGTGAAGCTTCGAATAAGATTCAAGTCACAAGAGATGGACAATATTGTATGGCTACAGGGACATATAAACCTCAAATTCATGTTTATGATTTTGCTAATTTATCCTTAAAGTTTGATAGACATACAGATGCAGAAAATGTGGATTTTTTAATTTTATCTGATGATTGGACTAAATCTGTTCATTTACAAAATGATAGAAGTATTCAATTTCAAAATAAAGGTGGGATTCATTATGCTACACGTATACCGAAATTTGGAAGAAGTTTAGCTTATAATAACGTAAACTGTGATCTTTATATTGGTGCTAGTGGATCTGAATTATATAGATTAAACTTAGAACAAGGTAGATTTTTAAACCCATTTCAATTAGATTCTGAAGGTGTTAATCATGTGTCTGTTAACCCCGTATCAGGGTTAGTATCTGTTGGTATGGAAGATAATGTAGTAGAATTTTGGGATCCAAGAGCTAGAGCTAGAGTAGCTAAATTACAATTAGAAAATCAATTTGATAATGGACCAATGCAAGTAACAACTACAAGTTTCCATAATAATGGGTTGAATTTTGCTTGTGGTACTTCTAATGGTTATTCGTATTTATATGATTTACGTACATCTCAACCATCTATGGTTAAGGACCAAGGTTATGGATTTGAAATTAAAAAGATTATTTGGTTAGATAATGTTGGTGTTGAAAATAAAATTTTGACCACAGATAAGAGAATTGCCAAGATATGGGATAGAGTCGATGGTAAAGCATACGCTTCAATGGAACCAAATGTCGATATTAATGATATTGCTCATATTCCAGGAACAGGTATGTTTATGACTGCTAATGAGGGGATTCCAATGCATACATATTATATTCCACATTTGGGACCTGCTCCACAATGGTGTTCATTCTTAGATTCTATTACAGAAGAATTAGAAGAAAAACCAAGTAATTCTGTTTATTCGAATTACAGATTCATAACGAAGGCAGATGTAAAGAAATTGAATTTAAGTCATTTGGTTGGTTCAAAGGTTATGAGAGCTTATATGCATGGTTATTTCATCGATACAGAATTATATGATAAAGTTGCCCTTATTTCTAACCCAACTGCAGTGCAAGATGAAAGAGAAAGAGAAATTAGACGTAGAATTGAAAAGGAAAGAGAATCAAGAATTAGAACATCTGGTGCTGTTCAAAAACCTAAGGTTAAAGTTAATAAATCTTTGGTTGAGAAATTATCTACTAAACGTGGTGATTCTGCTGCAGCTCAAGTTCTTACAGATGATCGTTTCCAAGAAATGTTTGAAGATGAAGCGTTCCAGGTTAATGAAGATGATTATGATTACAAACAATTAAATCCAGTGAAATCTGCAAAGGAAACCGACGAAGGTGCAGCAAAACGTATCAGAGCATTGACTGCCGCAGAAGAATCGGATGAAGAAAGAATCACAATGAGAGAACAAGGTCATAAGAACCATTATGATGAAGGCGGAAGTGATTCTGACGAATCTGATAAAGATAGTGAAGATGAGTCCTCTGGTTCAGATGAAGAGGTTAATGAACAAACAAAGAGAAAGATACAGAAACAATTGGCTGCTATTGATCGTAGAAAGAAAGAAAAAGAAGCTAGTGAAACTTATATGAATGATATGCGTGTTAGTAACGACACTGCTTTGAATGGAGCAACTTCAGAGACCAATATCAGTTTCGGCAAACAAGTAAGGAAGAGACAACTTGATGAAAGAAAGAAGGATGATGGTTCTGTATTACATAGAAACCACCAAGGTGAAGCTGAATTAACTTTTGTTCCAAAGAAGGCACAACCAAAACCAAAAAAGAAAGCCACAAGAGATTCAGACAGTGATTCAGATGATGAAGAGAAGAAAGATAACGGTAGATCCAAACCTAGATTCCAAGGTAGAAGAAGTGCCGGCAAAAACACATTCCGTGGTATGTAAAATTGATGATAAAAAGTACCACACGCATATATACAAGGAAAGAAATCACACTTACATAAACTAAACATAGATAAATAAGTTTACCGTCACTAATAGCATGTACAATAAGACGAAAAAAGACGTAACAAACATTTGAACAAGTATCTCCACTAAATGGTAACCATATTTAATCAATATATCTACTAGTTATATTTTCAGTAAAAAGCTCAGCCATTTTCACCTTTTCTTTCTGTTACAGGCGGAGCGTTATTTTGCAAAAAAAAAAAAAGGAATCAAGTCATAATACTTTTATTGGAAGTTTTAATAAAATGAATACCTTTTTTGAACTTGATCCTGAAGCAAGAAGGCATATTTTTTCTCTAAAGACCAGGTTACCCATCCCTGAGAAGGACAACAAAATTAATAGCTATCATTATCATTTAATATTTGATAAAAAGGAAAAGTTCTATTGAAATATTATTGATTTATTCCTAGACCTTTCTTTTTTTTTTTTTGCTATTTATAACTGTGCTCACAGATCAGCATTTTTCAAATCTAATAACATAAGACACATATCCTTTTTAAAGAATAATATACATTTTTAAATATCCAAAATTTGAAATATGAAAGTACACGTAAAGAGTTTCCTTGCAAAACGAGGTGTAAGGCCACCTGAAGAAGAGACTTTAGAACAAAATAGAACAACTTTATCAAATGCAGGTTATACTGTGAAAGATCCTAGCAGGAATAGAAAAGAAAAATTTTCAGCTTATGGACAGTTTGCAAGAGATAAGAACCCTCACAAATTTTATGCTCCTCCTGGGTATGAAGATGTAGCCCTTCAACAGCAACAAAAGGAAGCAGATGCAAGACAACAAGCTCAGGATGACAGGGACGCAAATGAACAAGCAAAGAGGGATGCTGCAAAATTGAAGGAAGAAAAAAAACAAGAAAAGAAGAAAAGAGGTCTCTTTGGTAGAAAGAAATCTAAGAAAGAAGAAGAAGAGACAGAATCAAGTTCTAATACTACTGCAGCTACATATGATCCTTATGCTGCAGTGACTAACCCAACAAGTCAGTCTCCAGACCCATACGGGATGCGTGGTAGCTCCAATCTGAACGAATACAATAACACAGTCAGACAACCTGCCTCCAGAGCATCATCCATGGATCCACATAATTCCGTAAATGGTACTTCACAACCGAGGGATCCATATGGCTCCTCATCTGGAGCAAGAGACCCTTACAGTGGTAGCAGTTTGCAGAACACAGATCCGTACGGTTCTTCTCAAAGTAGAGACCCTTACGGTTCTTCTCAAAATGTTAATGCATATGGTGTATCTAAAAGCGCCAGCCCATACGACTCAACGCAAAACTCAGATCCATATGGCGCACCCCAGAATAGAAATCCATATACAAATACAGTACCGTCATCAAATAGTAGAAGCCAAACACCCAATTCCAATACTAATACTAATAATAATAATAACAATTACTCAATGAATAATGACCCATATTCAAGTTATACCACTAATAATGGCGATAGTTACGGTAAGGCCCCATATCAGAACAATAATGGAACTACAAGTGGTGGTCAAGTTAATAATTCATATAACAGAGCTCCCCAAGCTGACCCTTCAGATGATCTTAATTTCTCAAATACTGGTAGCATAGCAGGTACAAGTCCATATAAAGAAAGTCGTTCACCAATGTATTCACGTAACACTACACCTGATGTATCACCCAGTTATGGAGGCCCTATTGCCTCTTCTACCAGAGATGAAAGAGCCCCACGGGGTTCCGAGCTCAAGAACTATAATAGCTATACCATATCAAATGATTCGAGACAACCTAAGACATCTGCTGCTTCAGGTTCAAGTAACCCATATGCATCATTGCGAAACGACAGTTATAACACTACAGGAGTTAAATCTTCCTCTAATCCATATGGTTCCATGAATAACGGTGCCAACTACAATACTAGAAAATCTTCAAATCCATATGCAAACACACCAGTAACTGCACCTACATCTCGGATTAAAGCACCCTTACATCGTACATCTACAAATCTAACTACAGATCTAAATAGAACGTCTACGCTGAATGCAACACCTTCTATAATGGGTGGTGTTAGTAGTAGTGGTATTGATTTAAATGATACAATAAATGAATACGGTGATGAAAGTTCAGCAAATGATTTAAATGCAGATGTAGATCAACGCGAACAACAACAATTACAACAAATAGACGAATTAAATGCTACTGATGACCAGCGTACTCAATATGGCGGATATGATAGAGCAGACGCCTTCGATAATTATCAAAATCAATCACAACAACTATATAATGACGACCTAAATGCTGAAGTTGATACTGATAGAGGTTACAAGACATTTGAAGAAATTCAACATGAAGAAGAACAACGCCAACAACAAGAAGAGGACGATGCTGTTGATGAATTAAAACAACAAATTAAGTTTACTAAACAAAGTTCCGTGGCGTCGACAAGAAACACTCTGAAGATGGCACAAGAGGCAGAAATGTCTGGTATGAATACATTAGGTCTATTAGGTCACCAAAGTGAAAAATTGAATAATGTTGAAAGAAACCTGGATTTAATGAATATCCAAAATTCTATCGCAGATGAGAAAGTTACCGAATTACAGAAACTGAACCGTAGTTTATGGGCAGTACATGTTAGTAATCCTTTCAATTCTAAAAGACGTAAACAAGAACGTGAGGAAAAGATAAAGAATCAAAAGATCCAAGAACAAGCTATGATGAACAGTACAAACCAAGAATTGACTGCATCTCAGAATAGAATTGAAAATGCAATGGACGAAAATGGAAGAAATATCAGTGACATAAGAGACCGTTATGAGAGAAAAGATATCTTGGGACGTGCACAAAAATATCAATTTGAAAATGATGAAGAAGATGATGAAATGGAAATTGAAATTGATAGAAACCTGGATAAGATTCAACAGGTGAGTGGTCGTTTGAAAAAATTGGCACTTGCAGCAGGTAGCGAACTCGAGTCACAACAAGATCGTATCAAACGTATCGAAGATAATACTGATGATTTAGATATCAAAATCCATGTTAACACAACCAAGTTGTCGACCATCAAATAATTGTTTAAAAATAGATTTTATATATATGCATATTTATAATATTTATAATATTTTAGAGACTATCAGCCATATAATAAAAAAGGCTTAGTGGGTATAAATATATATAAATTATCTGAAGGTCGATACTGTTTGTTAACTTATAATAATAAAAATTTATAATTTTAGATCAATACTTAGTTCTCTATAAATTAATTAATATATCATAAAAAGTTGTTAAAATATTCATAAAAAAAGCCAAAAAAAAAAAATTTTAAAAAAGAAAGATTTCAAATTGAAGGTCAAGTTAGTTGGACCTTTTTCTAATTTGTATGGTTTAATAGTTGTAGGTATATACGCTTTAAGTTTTTTGTTTTTGTTTTTTTTTTGTTTTGTATCGTTAGTTTAATAAAATATATGCAAAGGTGTATTCGTTGGGAGAGGTCATGAGAAATGAAACTATGAAATGTTATTTGACAACCACAGTTTGTAATTGGCTTCAGCGGTATGATCGAATGAACAATTTTCTTGGCTTGTCTTCGAATTTGTACCGACGAATAATGTTTTAGGAATATTATAGAATGAATTTAATGGCGGTAGGCTGTAATAATGTGGAATTAAACTTTCGCCTAATGTAAGAGCATTATCAATATGCTCATTCATCTCAAACAATGAATTCTTTTCATTACTTGAGTTTAAAGGTAATAAAAATGGGGAAGCTAAAAGTTGTTCCCTTTCATCCAAAGTTGCCTTTGAAGTAATATCTCCCGTCACTGTAGTAATTGTGATCGATGGGAAATCATCATTGTCATTACCTGGACTATGAGAAAAGGAAGCAGGACTTGTCAGGACTGTGGGTAAATGATCCGGTACTACTAGAGAGTCCTCAAACGAATGGTCTGGTTGTACTTGTGATGTTTGATCCAATTTCATACCATGATCAGGCGTTACAGATAGAGGCTTATCATCATTATTATTATCAACCTTGTGATCTATATCGGCACTATTTTCATTGGATGTCATAATTGTACTGTTAACGATATGCAATTTGTCCTTCCTCTCACATTCGTGAGAACAATAAAGCCTATCTGTAGATTTATCACTACTAGTAGAATTAGTTCTGGACAATTTGGAAGGAGAGCAATTAGGGATCAACTTGTCGCAAACGGTACAATAATTATTGAAGGCATACATCTTCTTTTAAGAGTTTTTTGAAAGTGAGGTCTCTAAATTTCCTTGATCTTTTATTTCAAAGAGAAATAAAATAATATCAAAGAATAAAGTAATAAGAGCAGCAATAAATACAGGCTTAATATATATCGCCAAAGGTTAGTTTTACTTTTATATATAAAAATAGTTATATTTTGCTGACGTATTAATTTTTATAAGAGGGAAAAATAAAAAAATAGACAAATCGTTTAAGTTAATTTGCAAGACCTAGATCAGAATAATTATAATAGTAATAGTATTGATATAATAAAATTACCTGGATCAGGAAAAAGAAAGGTAATGGCACCTCCTTAAATCAATTGAAAATTTCTATAGGTCATGACCTATAAACCGTTAAGGGTTCTGAACGGTAAAGTGTCACACAAACAGAATATGTATGAAACGCAAAAAAATATTAAGCAGTTCAACGAAACAGTTGAAATAAAAATAGTCTCAATCGAAATATCTGTCAATACAAGATTTAGGTGAACGAATTGCAAAATAAAAATAAAAATAAAATCGCAGAACGAGGGGCCACCTACAATTAAAATAATAAATAAATAACAATTGATTTTCCCGTATAAGACACGAATAATTTTTTTTTCTATAATATTCTATAACTAATAATGCATGAACACTTTAGTTATTTATGAGGTCCCGGATTACGGTAATAACAATAGGTAAGCAAACTGGTGGGGGTTGAAGACAAAACAAATAACATTTCAAAATTACTTTAAGTTGGCATAATTTAAAACCGGGATTGGGAAATCTTTCAAGATTGGTAAATAACTATAGCAACTTTACTTTGAGGTGAATTTTGCAAGAAAGTTGATTCCGACAACTCAACGGTTAGAAGGATCAAAACTGAATGAATGTATGGGTTTCTAGGTCTTTGTTCTTTGTATAGTTAGTGGCTTGGATTTCTGCCCCTATCTTTGTACGAGTGTTTCTGTTTTCCTCAGCGAAAACGAAAATGAAAATTTTTTCAGTTTCAGCTTCATTAATAGAAAGAAGGTCATAGAAAGAAGACAGAATTTATTGCATTGGTGAATTGAATAACTGAAACCGTTGAGGTAATAATTCTGAGAGGTTTTTTCAGAGGTTATGATTTAATTGTTCATTACGGGCTTAGGTCTTCGTCATTCCGTATATAACTTTTTTTTGGAATTTGAACGAGTTGCAGTAGACGGCTTTACATTTGGATTTGGTTTTATTCAAGTCTTTGCTAAAAGTACGTAATTTTCGTAGTGATATCATAATTAATTAAAAGTCTTTGATCTGTTGCTATGATGTGGGGTGTATTTGTTTATGTTTTAAATTTATTAGAGTCTAGACTTTTGTAAAGCACATGCAACATAATAAAACAACGATAACCAATAATTAGTATTAGTATTAATATTAAAATTATATAGAGGGCTGTGAGGCTTTCATGTATTAATTAAATCTATATATGATGATTATTTCTTGGACGAAGAGGAATATATATTTTTACATTTTATAAGATAGGTTATTGCGAGAACCAAGGTAGAAACATTTCTCTAATGCTATTTCACTTTTAATCTGTAGGGAATTGAAGTTGTAAACTTCTGATAGGTGGTAAACCACTTTGTAGTCCTTCTTCTTGTTGCTGCTGTTGTAGAGTATTAACAGTCGTGGATGTGGATGGATTATATAGCTGCTGAGGAGGTAGTTGTGAAACGTGTGGTGTTCCCAGAAATTGTTGCTGAGGTAACAATTGAGGTGACACGATTGATGTTGGTGAAGAGTTTATAATTGGTATTTGACCAGCAGTATGTGATGAAAAATCATTTCTTGCAGCATATGATGGTGGTGAGCTCAATACTGATGGTTCAGTATAGCTTGTGCTATTATTATTGTTTACAATGTGTTGTTGTTGTTGTTGAGAACTTTGAACAGAATTCAATTTATATCTTAAATCATCAGCGAATGCAGGTGACATATGAGATCCATTCACAGTCTGTGGAGTAACACCATTTAAGAGCATGCTTTGTTGTAAATTTGTACCACTATCAGATCTACTCATTGTTGTAGGAGTCACTGCGTTAGAACTTTGTTGACGTTGATGTCTTCTACGTCCCGAGTGTCTGTTTATCTCTAATACAGATCCATCTGCGTCGGTTTCAGACTCTGAACTACTTGTAGTCTTGGTTAGCATTTCATTAAGACTCAATGCAGACCCTGGTCTATTCATTACAACACCTGACATTGTAGCCGAACTACCATTAGCAATAGGTGTTTGTAATCTGGGTAAAGGAATACCTGAATTCGGTATGCTATTCATATTAGTGACATCAGTTAAGGATCGAGGTCTTGTTAGTTCCGGACCATTATTCTCCGGTGTATCCATGAATCCATGCGTACGAGGCTTTATATTGCCTAACGGTGTCATCATTTGTAAAGATGATAATGCACTTAGACGGATTCTACTTCCATTATTACTGTTACTAGATAACAGACCTCCGGAAGATCCCATATTATTATTACTATTACTATTACTATTATTATTCAACTGAGTTAATGAGTGTGTAGAAGGGTTTCTCACTATTGTAGGTTTACTAATCAACCCTTGAGGTTGCTGTAATTGTAATGGTTGTAACGGTTGTAATACTTGTAAACCGTTAAGTGCCGTGAACGAACTTGTTGAATGTAAAGAACTACTAGAACTATTTCTTGGGATAGGTGCCATCATTGGCATTGACATTGGCACTCCCATAGTGATTCCCATTGAGTCAGTACCCCCTGTTTCAAAACTTACAGGTTCTGCTTCAACCATAGGAGCAACAACTTTCTTCTTTCTACCACGTTTACCTCTAGGTTGTGGATTTGTATGTATTCTTTTATGTCTAGTTAGTTCATCGCTTCTACTAAACTTCTTTGTACAACCAGGAAAATCACAAGCATGAGGCTTTTCACCTGTATGCGTCCTCATATGTCTTGTTTGATGTTCTAATCTATGAAATGCTCTCTGGCAAACGGGACACACATGAGGTCTTGGTGCTTCTTTCTTCTCAGTAGGAGTTTGCGTAGTCATCTTTAGCAAATTATTAATAAGTGTATATTCTATCTCCTTATCTAGTATTGATATGACTTAGGTTACGTATATCTATCGTATACTTCTTAAGGTTTCTTAAACTTGAAATAGATAAATATGTCAAATTAAGATGTCTATTAGTACTTGTTCTAAATATGTAAATAAAAAAGTTGCTTTCAGTCTATTTGAAATTTGTGAAAAAAAAAAAAAAAAGCTGTTCACTTTGTTTTGGTCTCGCTAATTTTTCAAATAAAGCTTTTCTAGCCTCCCACACCCCCGCCATAAAAAGAAACAGAAACAGAAAAAAGCAACGACGCAAGAGATAATCCGGTAGTGATACAGAAAGCAAAGAAACCCAACCAGAACAACCTTTCTTTTTGCTGGGAGGACAGTTTGCAATACAGTATTAAATGGGTATCCAAAATAGCTAATACTAGACAAGTTGATTAAACCTCATTCATCAGATGTTATTGAAATGAGTTACCACCTCGTGGGTTACTTAGTTAATTTGGATATTGTTCCGAGCAACCGACTCTCCACAGAGAAATCCCTGCAGGAACACCTCCAAGAAAAAAAGAAATGCAGTCACGTGGCGTTCCTGTGCGGGGTAACGCTGCGGGGTCGCTTTCGCTGCTAAATTTCTTTTTTTGTTGTTGTTCTTTAGTGACACTCAGATAATATAAGTTGTCAAGGGCATTAGATGTTGGCATGGGATAAGATCAAGATGGTGGTAACTCGCCAATGAACTGTGCGTGTTCTTCTTTTGGTTGTATGCATGGATTTCATGCATTTATTTTGGCTAAACTCCGGGATACAATTGTTTGCCACGGATTTCCCAAGCTAAAAACAGTGATAAGTAACTTGAAGTGTAGGTTTATCAGTAGTTTATGTAAATATGTCAGGTAGTCCTTATAAACGACAATATGGTTCGTCTGTTTCCTTTACCTTGTATAATTACATAGATTGTCATGCTTTGATAAGAATGTGATCTCGCCTTGAGGAAAGGGTATTAGCCACCCCTTGAAATTTCAGTAAGATTAACACTATTTTTAGGATATAATCACAAGATGAGAAGAAATGGCAAAGTTTCATTCGTAAAATCTACCAAAGAAAGTACTTTACAATATAACAAATGCCATTTTCTACAATTGTTAGACCTACCTCTTTTGAAGGAACAAATATGTTCAATCCATTGAAACTTGGTGACACAAATGTGTTACATAGAGTTGTTCTTGCACCACTTACAAGAATGAAAGCAAGTTATCCTGGTAATATTCCTAATACTGAGTGGACACCAGAATATTATAGTCAAAGATCTCGACGTCCCGGGACCACTGTGATCACCGAATCTACCTATGTTTCGAAACAAGCCGGTGGATTTGATCATGCTCCAGGGATTTGGTCCCAGGAACAAATTGAAGCTTGGAGACCTACTTTTAAGGCGATACATGATAATGGTAGTTTTAGCTGGGTTCAGTTATGGGCTCTTGGTTGGGAAGCAGATATTAATAATTTAACTAGGGATGGTTTAAAATATCAAGGAATGACTGATGGTATATATAAGGATAAAGAAACAGAAAATTTAGCAATTAAATTGGGGAATCCAATTCATGGATTATCCATTAAGGAAATCAAACAATACGTCGAGGATCATGTTCGAGCTGCTAAAAACGCTCTTACAGCGGGTGCGGATGGTATTGAATTACATGTAGCTAATGGATATTTGTTAATGCAATCTTTAGATCCTGCATCTAACAAACGTAATGACCAATATGGTGGATCTATAGAAAACAGAGCGAGGTTTGTTTTAGAGATAATCGATGCCTTGATAAATGATATAGGTGCCTCTAAAATTGGTATTAGGATTTCACCTTTTTACTCAACGGCAGGGATGTCGGGAAGTTCATATACAGGGTTAATAGCTCAATATTCATATTTATTAGGTGCAATTGAATCAAGAGCTAAGACTGGTAATCGACTAGCTTATGTTCATATAATTGATCCAATTCCTTGTTGGACTCCTGGAAACTCGGAAGGACACCAATTAGAAAGTAATGATTTTGTTTATTCGATATGGAAAGGTCCAATAATTCGTGCTGGAGGACTTAGTCGATTCCCACAAACAGCAAAAAAGTTTTTAAAAGATGATCGAACTTTAGTGGCATATGGTAGATATTTTATTTCGAACCCAGATTTGGTGGACCGTTTACAAAAATGTTTACCATTGAATGAGTACGATGAAGATTCTTACTATACAATGTCACCTCATGGATATATCGATTATCCAACATACGATGAAGCTCTCAAACTATCTTGGAAAATATAATGACAAGATTTTTTGTATGAACAGAGTTAATAGTTCAATAGAAGACTGTCAAGACCGATATCAAGTAAAACCAAGATGCCACACACCTTCGACATACTTTGGTTGTAAATAATGAAAAATAAAAAGTATTTGATATATTAGCAACATTGATTCTGTTGCTTTCTAATAAAAGAGGAACTTTTATGCAAGATGAGAAAAAATGTGGCAGGATCCTAAAGGGATGCTTGAGTTCATTACTAACACCAAGAACAAGACAGGTAAAAGAATAAGATTTAATTTAGGTATACACATAATTATATTAGAGTTTTCTGTGAGAAAGCTATTATTAGACACATTCTTTCATTCTGTGATTTTTTCTAACATTTTTTTGTAAATTGGTATTGCTTGCAATTTCGTTGTACAGTACATAATAGATATCCCAGTAGCAGAATATCCATCTCCATAAAAGAGGCAGGGAAGGCAATATTTTTCGTTTCTCCCCCCCCACACACATACCTAGTATAGAACTTCCATTTTTATCTTATTAATATATATCATAATCTGCAACTATGCATCTCATTGTTCAAAGAAAATCGTTCCGCGCTCACACGAATTTATCAATTCACCTTGGAATAATGGAGAATAAATGTTAAGAAAATACACCCACAATTTTACATTTCATTCTTTTATTTATTCATATCAGGAAAATACCCCACAATTCACTGGAAAATTATTCCTTTACGACGGTTATCTCTGTTGGTTGGCTGTAGATTATAATTTTTATTTAATCGATAAATGAGGAGATGTTTATTCATTTCTTTTCTTGCTTACCTAACAGTTCAACGTTCCGTGTTGCCGTAGTTCCGTCACATTTGGCTTACAAATTTCAATTTGTACTTGTGCGGCATGATCTTTGCTATTATGTAATACAAAGTGACGGAAACGCGGAAACGTGGAAAAGTGAAAATTTCGGAAGATAAACGGCAAACTGACAATCCAATTTGCAAAAGTATCTCGATAGCACGTTTTTTCTACTTTTTCACCTATAAGCAATCAGTAGATATATTAAACATGTACAGCCATGGTATGGCAAGTTTTCCCAGAGGCAGGTCTTGGCAATAGTTGTGCGATATTCGCTAAGAGTTTCGCTGCTTTTCATACACAACCCCCTTGTTTGTTTTCATTTTGCTCATTTGCACTGGTAGGAAGTATCATTATTAATCATTCATTACCTTAATGTTCTGACACGTTGATCTTCATCTCGAATGTTTGCCATTAGTAATTAAAGATAAGAACCAATTTATGGAAATTAAAATTCAATCAAGTATAAAAGATGCATAAATTGATAGATTTTTTCAATTGTTGGTTTTTCTAATACTTTATAATTCTATATAGATATAACAGAAAAAGAACACCAGTTCAAATAGAATTAGTCTTCTAACAACAACAAACATACTTTATAGAATATAAAAAAAAAATTCGTTAACATGTCTCTTGTCAGTACTTACAAACCAGTTTCATTTAAGGACACTAACATGTTCAGGCCACTAAAGGTCGGTAACACGGAGGTTCTTCATAGAGTCTTCATGCCTCCTTTGACCAGAATGAGAGCTCAACATCCAGGTAATGTACCAACTTCCGAATGGGCTGCAAAGTACTATGATCAACGTTCAAAGAGACCAGGTTCAATGTTGATTACTGAAGGTACTTTTATTTCCCCACAAGCTGGTGGTTATGATCACGCACCAGGTATTTGGTCTGATGCTCAAGTATCAGAATGGAAGAAAATTTTTGCCAAGATTCATGAAAACAAATCCTTCGTTTGGGTCCAAATGTGGAATTTAGGTAGACAAGCTGGTATTAGAGAAATGGCTAGAGATGGTCTTCGTTATGATTCTGCTTCTGATGGTGTCTACATGGATGAAGAATCTGAAAGGTTATCCCTAGAGGTTAAGAACCCACAACATGGTTTAACTGAAGATGAAATTAAACAATACATTAAGGAATACGTCCATGCAGCTAAGAACTCTATTGAAGCAGGTGCTGATGGTGTTGAAATTCATGGAGCCCATGGTTATTTACTAAATCAATTCTTAGATCCATTATCTAACAAGAGAACTGATAAATATGGTGGATGTATTGAAAACAGAGCTAGGTTCACTTTAGAAGTTGTAGATGCTTTAATTGATGCCATTGGTGCCGAAAAGGTCGCTATTAGATTGTCTCCATACCATACATATGGTACAATGTCTGGTTCTAAGGACCCATGTACTATTGCTACCATAGCTTATGTTATTGGTGAATTAGAAAAGAGACGTAGAGCTGGTAAGCCATTAGCTTACATCCACATGACTGAACCATTAATTAATGACAACTCTACCGGTCCAGTCACCGAAGTTGTTCCAAAGAAACATGAAGAAGGTACTAATGAATTTATATTCTCTATCTGGAAGGGTCCAGTATTAAGAACCGGTGAATTAGGTGAAAATCCAACTTTAGCAGCTAAATTATTAGAAAATGATAGAACTATGGTTGGTTATGGTAGATACTATATCTCTACCCCAGATATCGTTGATCGTTTAGAAAAGGGTTTACCATTTAATAACTACAGATACAAGCTATTCTACGGTCAAACTGAAGAAGGGTATACCGACTACCCAACTTACGATGAAGCTATCAAATTAGGCTATAAATAAAGAAAACAGGTTTTTTCATCATAACGTTTGTATAACTTTAAAAATAAGTAAAATTTCAATATGTCTTTCAAGATATTATGTAATAATTAAGCCCTTTGTCTCAAAATAAAAACAATATTGCTACTATTATTAATCAATATATAGAAAAATCGGAGTTTCCCCCACAAATTAACTTACATTTTAAAGTGCAAAACAGTTCTTCTCCAATTTCCATACATATTCTAACTTTCATGATCTATAGAATAGAATATACTTTGTGTTTTTAGTTTAATAAACTTTCTTGCTTACGTGAAATTTTTCAAATTTTGATATTTTCCGGGGGTGAAGCAAGTAAAAATTATGGGGATCTCCGCGGGATGTCGAGAACAGTGAATATGCCGTAGAAAACTCAACAACGACGATTACCTAATCCACTCAACCTTTGGTAAACATGATCCTTGAAGGTAAATCTGGCCTTCTCGAGCAGTGTTGCGTGAGATCCTCTTTTTTTCTGCCTCTATATAAATAGATGTTATTACCTTGAATTATGTTCCAGTTTCTTTTTTGAAGTTTGGTTCTTTAAGTTTTGGTAGATATAACTTTAATAAGCTTACTGGGCCATAAACTAAACACATACTACTCAAATCAAGTTGCTCTATTCCAAATAAAATGTCATTCACCGATTCCTTCAAACCAATTGCCTTTAAGGGTTCTAACATGTTCAAGCCAATGAAAGTTGGTCAAACTGTAGTACAACATAGAGCTGTAATGCCTCCATTGACTAGAATGAGAGCTACAACTCCAGGTAATGTTCCAGATGGGGAATTGGCCGGTACTTATTATTATCAACGTAGTATGAGACCAGGTTCTATGTTAATCACCGAAGGTACTTTCATTTCTGCTCAAGCTGGTGGTTATGATACTGCTCCAGGTATCTGGTCCGAAGAACAAGTCAATCAATGGAAGAAAATCTTTAGTAGAGTTCATGAAAACAAATCCTTTCTATGGGTTCAATTATGGGCCCTAGGTAGACAAGCTGGTATCAAAGAGATGGCTAGAGATGGTCTTCGTTATGATTCTGCATCTGACGATGTTTATATGACCGAAGAAGCCAAAGAGGCCTCTTTAAAGGTTAAGAACCCACAACACGGTTTAACTCTTGATGAAATTAAACAATATACTAAGGAATACGTCCATGCTGCTAAGAACTCTATTGCTGCTGGTGCAGATGGTGTTGAAGTCCACGCTGCCCATGGTTACTTGTTAAACCAATTCCTTGACAGTGGTTCTAACAAGAGAACTGATCAATATGGTGGTTCTTTGGAAAATAGAGCCAGATTTACTCTTGAAGTTGTAGATGCTGTTGTTGAAGCAGTCGGAGCCGAAAGAGTTGGTATTAGATTGTCCCCTTACAATCTTTATGGTTCAATGTCTGGTTCTGAAGATCCAGATTTTCTTGCCACTTACGCTTACGTCATTGGTGAACTAGAACAAAGACGTAAGAACGGTAAAGGTTTAGCTTATATTCATTTGACTGAACCTTCTTTGAACTCTAGTTTTATTGTTCCAGATGCTGTTGGTAGCAGTGAAGAACACCCTCAAGGTACAAATGAGTTTATCTTTTCCATTTGGAAGGGTCCTGTGCTAAGAACTGGTGATCTTGGTGAACGTCCAGAGACTGCATTGAAACATCTAAAGAATGAAAACACTTTGGTTGGTTACGGTAGATATATTATTGCTAATCCAGATATTGTTGATCGTTTAGAAAATGGTTTACCTTTTAACAAGTACAACTTCGACACTTTCTACACCCCAGGGGCTGTGGGTTACACTGATTATCCAACTTATGATGAAGCTGTTAAACTAGGTTATAAATAAAATTTCTCAGATAGATACTGAGTTAAATGAAGCTCTAATTAGTTTGTTTGTTTTTTGACTGTTTGTATAAAAGTTAATATATACTTTATAAACTATATATATAAATTATGAAAATTTTCTCTTTTGCGAGGAGTAGACATTTGTTGATAGTATTCAATACCCTTGAGTTTGAGGAAGAATACTGATTTTACAATATATCCTAGATATAATGCTCACAGTACGCACCACATTTAGGATAACACTAGTGATGCTTATCATTGTTCCTTATGACTTTCTTTTTGTTGCCGTGTTTAAATATCAGTTCATCACACTATCACAATATTTAACGCGGGTCCATTTTCTACTGATCTGTGCGGAATTTTCTGTGTTTTTGCAAAAGTAATGTTCAATATCTGTGTTTATTATTAATTACATGTGATACGGGTACGTAACATATCTATATAAATTTAAATATATATACATATATTTAAATTTAGTTCAGATGCTGATGAAATAAGGTTCAACATTTAGCTCCGCTGGAAAATGACAACTTTGGTGTGAATCAAACATTGTTAGTGACGGAAATAATAGGGAATGAGTATATCTGAAATTTTCGGCCAACAATGTCAAATGAAATATTACGTAATGAATATTACCACTATTGGAATATGACGTAATGAAAGTCACTTGATAAATTGGGAAGTAATGAAAAATAAATTTATATAAATATGAGTAAAATCTGAACTTACATTTTGAGTTAGGATTCATTCGTTCTATATAGTATATATGAAAGAATAAAACACTTACAAAATTTAGAAGAAAGTAACAACATACTTCG
>JAJLXS010000072.1:0-65807 GCA_030571355.1 Maudiozyma serrabonitensis | reverse complement strand
TACTGCAGCTCAGGACTATGTGTCCGTTGCTTGCAGCAGAGCTCCTCTCCCTCCTATCAGAGAGAGAGATGAGAAAGTGTTATATATAATTCTATATAATTTGGAAAACGGGTTCCTTTATATACAAAAATTTTTACAGTAATATCGCATTGTACGAAGATCACTGTGTGTCACACTGTTATATAATTTCCAACAATATATACTATTATTATTCTCAAACTCCCAGTTTTCCGACAGAAAATACCAACAAACTAGAAACTTATGAATCAAAGGAGAATGATATCTCCACCTCAGATTCTCTACAGAGATACCTCATCAATTTGGGATCTCTAAACTGCGTTAACAGTACTAGTATTCCTATTTTAAAATCATAGAACTACATTTTCACAGACACTTGTTTAGAAAATAACCATTAAACCCTTTAATTGTATTATAGTACACAACTCTAAAAGGTAGAAAAACAGTTGGACGCTGTAAATCTTGAAAAATATATCTTGTTGCACTCAAATTTAAAATCTCATTTCCAATACCATAGAGGGTCACTTTTGAATTTCTCTGAATTTCGTGGCACTATGGCCGAGTGGTTAAGGCGAGAGACTCGAATTGATATTAATTCAAAAGTTTCGGTTATCTCTTGGGCTCTGCCCGCGCTGGTTCAAATCCTGCTGGTGTCGAAAATGCAATTCTTTTTTGTGTGGCGTTTTCTTAGAGCACGTGATTTATTTAAATTTTTTTTTTTGTTTCCTCAAGAATTGAAAATTTTGAAAACTTTCTGAAAAAGAGAGTTAAATTAATTGTACTTATGATAGAAGGAGGAGTAACAAAGACGTTAGTATCAGAGAAGGAGTGGTTTGTAAGGTTAGTGACAGACTCCCTTGATACTAACGAAATAATTTATATCTGAACTTAAAATTGACTTAGCTATGCCACGTATTGTTACCAGACGTACGAAGAAAGCACCGGAAGGGTTTGTTAAGATTGAACCTACGCTAAAAGATTTTGAAAAGCGATTACAAGATATCCAAAATGCTAGCGATTCAAAAGTCGGGGTCAAGGGATCCGAGAACCTGTGGAAGATAATGCAAGTTCATCATGAACGTTCGAGATACGTATATATGTTATTTTACAAACGTAAATTGATCTCTAAAGAGTTGTACCTATGGCTGGTAAGGGAAAAATATGCAGACAAACAATTGATTGCCAAGTGGAGAAAAAAAGGCTATGAGAAACTGTGCTGCCTTCGTTGCATCCAAACTGGAGAATCCAACAATAATACCACATGCATCTGTCGTGTACCTCGAGCACAACTGGAACATGATGCAGAAGGGAAAGGAATGGAATTAACTTTCAAACAGTGCATCCATTGTGGTTGCCAAGGGTGTGCTAGTACCGACTAATCCAATTTCAACCTTCCAAACTTCACTGACTTCAATTTCTATTCCGAAGAAGGTTACAAGTCACGTGATCGATACGCGAAATGTCCTACGTTATCTTTAGAAAGAAAAGAAAAGTCCGGTTGCACTCAGAAACAAATATAGGAAATTGAGATATGTGTCTACGAAAACGCGACGCGAATAAAGAACATTCAACCCTCATAATCCTCTCAGTTTTTTCCTGCAGGACTAAATCCTAGAAATTTTTTTTTTTCAGATTTTTCGCGTCGCGTTTTTTTTTTTTGAAATTCTTGACTATTTTTTAGTATTCTCATAAAAGATTACTAACCATCTTCATAAGGAAGAAACAAGATTAGTTTCAAGCATTTGATGGTAACAATTTCTTTGACCCCTCGTTTCACTTTTTTTTGCTTTTGAGGTTAGGCAATTCCATAAAGAAGGTGATTATTTTCGACGCGTTACAGTTCTTCTTTCTCTGTTTTATTTTTGGATTCCCATAGGGTTCGATCACAATTTATATATATATATATATATAAAGATTGATAGTTGGAAAAAGATCTATATTTGTAAGCACAGGTTAAAGCTATTAGTAACTTTCGACAAGTGAATTTTTTTATATAAGTTTCGCATTTTCGTTCCTACTTAATCGAAATATTGCACATTTTACAATTTTATTTGAATTTGAGAAAGCAAGAAAAAAAATAGAATAAAAACAACCACAAGTATGGAGGTAGAAGCAACTTCACCTTCTTACAATGATGTATTCAATGCATCGTCACCATTAGCCTCTAATATCATGAACAAATCAATCGGAGGTTCATTTGATTTCGATCCAAAAAGTCAGGATGTTGATGATGATATTATAACACCACCAAATTCTACAGTAAGAAAAAGTAAAAAACAACTGGTTAGGAAATTAGATGATGGTAAAGAACCAATGTCTCCAATCCAGTCCTCACCGATTGCTCCTACAGCAAAGAGACAAAGATCAGAGGGCTGTCCGCGTTCTAATGGGAACCTTTCTCTAACCGAAGTACTTTTATCACTAGAAAAAAGAAAACTTAATAATGAACTGGATAAAAAACCACCTTATTCATATGCAATTTTGATTTGTTTAGCAATTTTACAATCACAAGAAGGAAGGCTTACATTATCTCAAATTTATCAATGGATTTCAACTCATTTCACATTCTATAAATTGAAAGATGCAAGTTGGCAAAATTCTATCAGACATAATCTATCGCTGAATGAAGCATTTATTAAGACCCAAAAATCTTCAGATGGAAAAGGTCATTTTTGGGAGGTGAAACCTCTGTCGATGCCAAAATTCTTTAAAGGTGATACCGATGGGTATAATGTTATTCGTCAAAGGATATGTCAAATCGATCAGTATTTTGAAATAGGATCACAACTAGTGACATCTAATTCAGAGAGTGAAGATTCGGCATCTATTGCGTCATCACCAACCCCAGGAGTTGAGCAAAGTGCCTCTACAACAATCCTCTCGGCGCCCTCTATTGTATTTACAACCGAAGATCAATTAACTTCGATACAAGAATCAAATATTCATACTCCTATTAAGAATACAAGATTGAATGATAAGCAAAACGGATATGATATAACAAAAACGGATGTGATTGGGACTGTTTTTGGTAATAATATGATGAGGAGAAATCATACCACATTAGGTTTTAAACCTACGTCAGATGCATTTTTGGTTCCGCCATCTAAGGAGTTTGTATCCTTTAATGAATACCTCGGGAACAATAACTTATCAGTATCTAATTCAAAAACAAGCTTGATGTCGTCTCCTCAAAACTCAAAACGTTATATCGGCTCTTTCAATTCTAGTTTTGAAGAATTATCTCCACGTCCCCTTAAAAATATAGAGAACGGTACAATGAGTAGTAATCAGGGACTGTTGGGACCCTTTGCTAATTCTTCAATTCCTCCTGCCAACTCTGAAAAATTTACCCAGTTGCTCCCTTCAGGAACAAATAGCAATATCTCTACTATTGAATCAGAGCAATTAAATTTGCTGAAGACCCCAGAATTAAAAAGATCTCAAAGTCTAGAAAGATCCCCTAGTAGGTTCATGGCTACCCCCAAAGATAATGAGACCCTTTTAAAGAGATGGCAAACTCCATCGCATTTATTTGAAGACATATATTTGTCGCCAATATTTAAGGCAATGGGTACTTCTTCAAAGGTCAGTGCAACACCTGGTGGTTCAACCTTGTTGAAAAAATTCTCACCATCCAAAATTAATGGTGAAACACAAAACGAACCTATGAAGTCTAAATTGGCTTGTGGCGGTCTTTTTGGGGTAGATGTATATTCTGTTTGGCAACGAGCTACGGAAAGGTCGTCCTCCAGTGATGGAAATACACTCGATACGACTCTTGAGCGTCCATTTAAGGCTGATACAGACAATAAATTGTAATAGTCTAAGAGCTATTCTAAAGTCTTCTATTTTCTTTTATTATTATTAGTGGTTAACTAGTTAAAAGAGCTATTGATTAGTCATCTTAAGTTATACCTGGGTTTAAATTTTTTTGGGTTATATAGATATGATATGTTTTCTAGGTGGTAAAACTTTAATAAGTGTGGATGAGTGTAGGGCCGCTGGGTGGTCCATCCTCCTTCTTTCCCTCTTTTCTCTTACTGCAGTGAAAGCACATATCCGGGACAGGTTTTCGTTGTAATATTATGCATGATGATATATCTTCATCTATTGCTTCTCTCTTTTTTTTTCTTTATTTATCTCCTTATTTATATCTTTACATAATTTTAATATATTTTGCTATTATTGATACTTGAAGGGCATTGTAAGAAATTTTTCAGTGTTTAAAAATGATACTTACATAATAAATAAAACGAGAAGAGCGATACCGTTAAAGCTGAATAATTATACAGGAATAGATAGATACAAAAGTGACTCCCAGTGTAGATGAAGAATCAGATATCAGATGCTAGCGATTTTGCCCACACGAGGATACCGAAGTTGTCACAGCTGGATACATTGCTGAGGTGCCACATATGTAAGGATTTCCTAAAGGTTCCCGTTCTTACACCTTGTGGGCACACGTTCTGCTCATTATGCATCAGAGAATATATAAGTGTCCAGGCTAAGTGTCCCCTGTGTTTGACAGAGTTGCGAGAATCGATGTTAAGGAGCGAGTTTTTGGTGAGCGAGATTGTTGGCAGTTATAAGGTTGTCAGAGATGATCTCTTGGATATGTTAAGGCAATCAGAAGAGAAAACTGCTGATCCTGATCCCGATAGTTCTGTTATCGAGGTTGGTTCTGGTCCTGAAGATAGTTTGATTGTAAATGATGATCAAAGTGACGACATGTATGACGACATCCAGATTTTACAAAGTAACAAGCCGACGTCCTTGAAGAGAACACATACCGATATTGCTAGTTCTTCGTTAAGAACAGTACCGCGATCGAAATACTTCAAAGCAAATATAGCAGTCAAGAGAAGTGCCACGGCATCTAGGATTGATTCAATGTTGAAGAAACCTGTAGAATTGGTCCCGTGCCCTATTTGTGAGAAATACTTCCCTGTCAAAGAACTAGAAAGAACCCACTTAGATGAGTGCCTAACGTTACAGTCTCTAGGTAATAAGCCAACTCTGTTAAAAGAGATATCCCATAAGGATGAACCTGTGTTAAAAAGATCAATAATAATGCCATCAAAGAAGTCCTTGCCGACTGAGAGACTTCATACCACGAAGCCACGAGAAGAAGTACAAGACGTGGAGGAAGAAATATCCCATGTTGATAAATACATAAATTCTACCACAGATACAGAGCACCAGCGGTTACCTAAACTAGATCTTCCTTCGATGACAATAACGCAAGTTAAACAGAAATTGTTGAATTTAGGGTTATCCACGGCTGGAACGAAGCAAAATATGATGGCAAGATACAACTACTATGAAATTTTGTGGAACTCAAATTTTTGTGATTCATTAAATCCAGTAGACGTGAGTGAATTGAAACGGCAGTTGTTAAGTTGGGAGACGTCCCGTAAAGTTCATAATGTCACAAATTCATCAACATCTATAGGTAACCTAATGGTTTCAAGAAGTGCTAATAGACGTCACGATTATAAAAAGTTGTTAGACAATTTCAAAACTGATAAATTTAATAGAAAAGAATGGTGTTTGTTGTTCAGAAAACAATTTAGAAGACTCATAAAGGATGCAAAGAGGGGACAAACTAGTCATCTCAATAATGATGAACCTATTCAAGAGTCCACTAAAGAAGAGCAATTAACAGATCCAGATTTATCCAACGATCTCTTTGAGAAACTTGATACTCAAGGACATACTCCATAACGCATTCACTAGAAGAATTATGTAATATACCGGCATCTCAGAATCCTACTATTTGTACACATATGTATGTAATACATATTTATATCAGTATTCTTATATACAAATGCATATATATCTATTTATAATATGTTTTTGCTTTGAAAAGGCAATACTATTATACAAAGGTCACAGTATTATTCATAATTCGTCATGTTCTAAAGATGATTCACTGCCAACAGCAGATGAAGTTTCTATCTCTTTCTCTGCCACAATCTCGGAAGATGCATCATGTTTAACTGTGATATCGACATATTCGATTTCGGAAGATGTTGATTGAGCCTTGAAAAGTGATTCATTAGTGACAATTGGAACTGAATTTACCTCTCCGGCACTTTCCGGAATATGCGAGGTAACCTGAGAAGTCTCTGCGGAAGATGAGAGCTGAGATTCTCTACTTTCTTCCTTTTCACTACTAGGTGAATTTATATTATCACCGATTACGACTTCAATTGTTTCTTCCATCAGTGTTTTCGCAATTTGGGTAACTGTATTACTAGTAGTTGTAAACGAGGAGGATGATTTAGGGGAGGAAATACTTCTCGTAGTCTTGGACTTACTCTCAGGGTTCAGGGTGGAATCAGTATGTGTAGAGTCTAATTCAGTGTTATCTATAGTTGTGTTAATACTATTGTCGTCCAATTTTTTGGTATCCCCAACATTTGCAGAAGTAAAAGCAGGTGTGCTCTTCTCATCGGTTAATTTAATTTGGGAAGAAATTGGAACTGAAGAAAAAGCGCTAGATACTTGAAACTTAGCGGTTTCATCTGATGTTAATATGGAGGTTGGCTTAACGGTGATCTGTGTACTTTCTGTTGATATGGTAGTTTCTGTGATCTCATCTTCGGTAGAAGCAACAACATAAACAACACCATCTATGGTAATTTTTTGTTTAATTGCTTTCTCTGTAGAGGAGAATGTTGATAGTGGAATTGCCTCCTTCTTTTGTTCAACGGATGCGGTGGATAACTTGGTAACGGAAGAAGAGGGAGAAAGTGTTGCACTCGTTGAAGAGGTAGACTTGGATTTTGTTACCATACTCAGTAACGAAGTTTTCGAGACAGCCTTAGGTTCAACTCTTTCTTTATCTTGTTCGATTACCTCAGATGGTAATACACTTGGAGCTACAGAATATGTGGAAGACGTATATTTTGTTTCACTTTTTACAGATGATATTGGAGTTGGAACAACAGCTATTACAACAGAAGAAGAGTTAGATACACCTTTCGTAGTACTAGATGGAACGGCTGAAGACAGAGTTTTAATGGAAGTCTGTATTGAGGCAACCGATGATGTAAATTCCTTAGTAACCTTGGTATCTTTAGATTCAGGATGAAGCGAAGATGAAGACGAAGACGAAGATGATGATGATAATAGTGGCGCTAATTTTAGATTTGAGGGTTGCCTAGTTTCTTCCAACGAAACAGTAGATGGGAGTTTGCTTGACAAATGAGAGTGTGTCAGTCCCGAAGTGGTAGGTCTTTCAGAAACAATAGGGATGATAGAAGATGATGTCAACGAAATGCTGATAAATAACGAGTCATTATCTGAGCTGATTGGCGAACGGGTGGTCTCCGGTTCTTCTTTGTTGACCTCTTCTGAAACTTTAATTTTGGTTTTGGAGGTTTCAGAAGATATATCACTAATTGTAACACTTTTTGCTGTATTTAATGTCGTCATACTGTTTTTTTTTTGAGCAGGTTTTAATTCAATCCTTGAATGGATAGGTTTTTCCTCATCTGTCGTTAATGATAAGGTAGCCATCTCAGAGAAGATTGCTGTCTTTGTCGTCAATGATGAAATAATTGACTGAGAAGAAGTTTCTTCCTCCATTATCGATGAGGATGTAGTTGTCTCAATAGTTACAGCTTCGGCAGTCGTATAAGTAGCAGCAATGGATTCTATCTTTGATACCTTAGGTTCTACTGCATCCCTTATTGATTTAGATGCTCCGTGAGCAGAGTTCTCTTTCATCATTGAAAGTTCCTCCTCGTTGAAGGTTGGCATCTCCAAATGTCTATCGAAAGAATACGTCTCCAAAATCTCATCAAGCGGTAATGACGATGATGATACAACAGTTGCTATAGTGGAAATAGACGACTGTTCGGTGGTTCGTGATGAAATACTGGTTATTGGAGTCTGTAGCGTAGTAGAAGATGTGACGAAATCATCAGTGTTGGTTGAAAATTCTTCCTGAGATTCGTAACTTGTGTACGATGAAACACTTACAATATCATTTTGAATGATATTTGTTGTTGTCACTAAATTATCCCAAGGTTCGATAACCTCAGGGGTGATATCATTTCCTGCATCTCTTCTTTCAAGGTACTTCCTTTTGGCAAATTCATAAGATTTCAAGTGTAAGTTATTCTTGTAAGCAATATTTGTTAAAGCAGCTACTGCAACCACTAGCACTATGTTTATTAATATTTTTTTGATCAAAGAAAAGAATGATCCCATAGAACCGTTGGTCTTGGAGATAACATTAACGGTGTTTCCCGCAGATACTGTGGCTATTAATTTCGAGTCCGGGGAGATTGCAATTCTTGTGATTAGTAGTTCATGCAAGTTCCTGAAGGATTCAATACCAGATAAGTCACTAATCTTAAAGATAGCTACAGCGTTTTCATTAGTTGCTAAGACAACAAACTCTTTTTTAGCATCGACTTCAAAGGCAGTAATTGATCCCAGTCTGTCAGATATTTGTCTTTTTTGAATTATTTTTCCTGTAGTCTTGTTGAATTTCACTTTTAATAATACGGCACCCGCCTTTTCTGTAAATGTGGCAGCTATCAAAACAGTATCGTTTGAGATAAATCTAATTTTGGAGAAGATCAAGTTCTTTTCAAAATCTGCTTTCTTAATAACAAATTCACCCGATGCAATGGAAGCTACATCAAGACCGTTTGGTGTAACATAGGCTAGTAATTGACCATCTAATGAAAATGTAAGATCTCTCACATCTCTACCAGTTTGTATCTCATACTTTTGACAAAGGTCTACAGGGTTAATGACTCGAATAAGAGTAGGGACCACTGATGAAGCAATGGCAGCAGCTGCACCATTCGGTGAAATTGCAGTTAATTTGGTATATATATCAGAATCTGCAGACCCATCAAAATCAATACTTGCTGCAAATTGTAAATGATCGTTCTGGTAGACATATTTCCTGATATGATGATTCACTCCGGTCTCTGCGATCTTATCTGCACCCTCATTGCAACCTAATAAAATCACATCTTTAGCAGCATCTAAAGTTGTCGGAGAATCGTCTGAACTGTCGAGAGTAATCTCTCTAAATCTCTTGATAATCTTTTTCTTAGTGAAATCTACTTTTAAAGCGGTCAATTTGCTGCGTAATCCAGGTTGGTCCCTACCACCTCCACCGGTCACGACTAACACGTTATCATTGACAAACTTGGCCCCGTACAGAGGATACCCCAAGTTATAAGTTGTATTCTTCAATGTCATAATCGTCAATGCACTGTTGAATTATTGTAATCAAGATATTGAGTCCTCGTATCCAGTTGTTCATGTAGGATTGGAAGTTCAAATTGTTTAAAATCAGCCAAGTTTAACTATTTTTTTTCAACCAACTAACACTTCTTTTTTTTTTTAAGCTTTTTAGCGAAAAGTTAATCGTATCGCTTAAGAGAAGATAGAGCCCTAAAGTATGGGATATATTCTGATATTTGGCACCAAAGCTTTAACTACGGTTAGATAAGAAGTTTTAGGTCCCAGTAACATACATTCTTTCTATTATATATTGATTCTGGAACGTTCAGATTCTGGAAATTTTCTTCGAAGGTTTTACAAGTTATCAAAATTGATAAAGGAGGAGATACAGTTATTTTTCAACTGACCACCCCTTTATCAAGAAAGAAAGGTTTACAACAAGTTTTTGAACTCAGTGTGTGTGTTTTCTAGGACAATCGAAGTTTACAAGTAATGAATAAACTCAAAAGTGTGCAGAGTAGTCGACACCGAGTAAAAGGTCGAGTTCTAACAGTTTGCATAGTTCTGACGATATACATAGTATACAAGTTCTGCTCTAAATTGGACATAATGCCTGTAAGGTATCTATATCATGCTGAACAAGATTCGGATGATAATGAATCATATTTTATTCTTCAAGAGGTACACCGTCATGGTGTTGGAAAGTACTACAAACATCACCAAACATTGGAGATATCAGAGACAGTAGCCGCCCAGGCAAACGTACTTTTTCAAATGCAAGAAGCACAATTGATGAAGCAGTCCCAAGATGGAGAAACTCTTTGGTCTACAAATCCTCATTATAGAACTGATAATCCTTTCTCGTTTAAATTCAAGATAAGTAAGGATGGTAAGACTGTGCCCAGAATGAAAAAGCAGGACCCATCATATATGGAGTTTTTAGCTAGTGATGTTGGTAGACAAGTTACACCCGAGTGGACGAACGAGTTCATAAGAATCCCGAACATCACCGATAAGCACTCTGTGATCAGTCTTGCACTTATGTCGTCAAATGCATACGTTGGAATTCCACATACAGGAGACTGGCGTAACGTTACCCAACCTTGGGATCATAAAGAAACAGATGGATTTGGTTGGGACGGTGAAGGTTTACGAGGTCACATTTTCTATAATAAAAAGGATGATATTGTTGTAATTTCCATAAAAGGCACAAGCGCACAGGGGGTTCCGGGCGCCGGTGATGATGAGACAACCACGAATGATAAATTAAACGATAATCTGTTGTTTTCATGCTGTTGCGCAAGAGTAAGTTACTTATGGAACACTGTGTGTGATTGTTATATCAAATCTAATACATGTGATGAATCCTGCCTGGAGAAAGAAATAAGACAAAAAGATCGTTACTACCAAGCTGTAATAGATATATACGCGGATGTTATAGTACGATATCCAACGGCGACTGTTTGGATGACAGGGCATTCACTTGGTGGAGCTCTAGCTGCATTGGTTGGAAGAACGTTCGGTTTGCCAGTTGTAACATTCGAGGCACCAGGTGAATTGCTTGCCGCAAAGAGACTACATTTACCATTTCCGCCTGGGTTACCTCAATACCAAGATACCGTATGGAATTTCGGACACACTGGGGATCCTATCTTCTTGGGGACTTGCAATGGTGCCAGTTCATCATGTTCGATAGCTGGATATGCCATGGAAACATCATGTCATTCAGGACAAGTTTGCGTATACGATGTAGTAAAAGATAAAGGTTGGCATGTCAATATGCTTAATCATAGGATCCACACCGTAATAGATCAGATCTTGGCTGTATATAATGAGACAGCTGAATGTGTCGTACCAGGGCCTTGTGTCGATTGTTACAATTGGGATTTTTGGCCTGACCGTAACCACAAGAAAATCACTACCACAGAAGCTAGTAGCACAACAGCACAGCAGTCAACATCTGTATGCATTGGAAGAAACTGGCTTGGAATATGTACTGCCTGGGCTACCGTCCCCAACACAGAGATATCTAGTGAGACTGCAATTTCATGTTCTACAGAGTTAAATACGAAACTGAATACACTAACAGAACACCCGTGAATATGAATCTGCCAAGAGTTAAATCGTTCTCATCGTCGTATATAGTTGCAACTCATTTTACACGCGACGCGTATTATTCAATATAGGCTGAGTTTGGAGGAAGACTAGCTGTTCGTAACGACGAAGGAAGGAAAAAAAAAGATACTACGTAGTGCTGCAATAAACAAAAAAATAAAGAAAAAAAACAGAAAACAGACTAAAGAAGTACTGAATTTTCAATAATGGTTTACTTAAACTTATTCTTAACATAATTTGAGTATTTATACTAGGTATATCATTGGAATTATCAGAAATATTAGCTATTTATCATTTTGGTTAAATAACTCACAAGGAAGTGAACAATGTTAACCATCAGATCTGTTATATATGCCCTTATGTGGGTAGTCTCGTTGGTGCTAGCTGCACCAACTGAGGGTTTACATAAATATTCTGAAGATATTGACTTGAAAAAGTTGTATGAACCTAATCCACCAGTGACCCATCGTGTTTATATGACTGTTGAATATGAAGATCCACTAACTGAAAAACCAATGAGACATAATTTCAATATTGACCTGTATGGTACAGTTGTCCCATTAACCGTTAAGAATTTTGCATTCTTAGCTAAGGGTGTTAAAGCTCGTGTTGAAGGTCAAGATCCAAATCAAATTCATGTTATTACATATAGAGAAACTTTTTTCACCAATGTTGTCATTGACTCCTTCATGCAAGGTGGTATTGTTGCTCCAGCTTATGGTCCATTTTCTATTCATGGTGGTGCTTGGGCTGATGAAAACTTTGACTTAAAGCATGATAGACCAGGTAGAGTCTCTATGGCAAACAAGGGAAAACCAGATACCAACAATTCCGAGTTTATCTTCGATACCAAGACTACACCAAATAGTGAATTAGACAATAAAAATGTTGTTTTCGGTCAAATATCTGCTGGTCTAAAGGAACTAATAGACATTATTCAATATGTGAAGAAGGACACAGATGGTAGACCATTAAAACCATTTAAGATCGTCTGGGCTGTCCCTGATGAATTCAGATTAGGTGACCAAAAGGTCGTACATCAAAAGTACTTGGATGAGTTGGCAGCATTCAGAGCTGGTGACTCTTCTAAGGGTGTTACTCTAGCTGAATCTTTAGCCCCAGTTAAGGTCTACACAGCTAAGGAAAGTGCCCCTGATACAGTTCTATACGATAGTTACTCTAGTTCAGCACTAAAGAATATTCTGCTTGTACTTGCTGTTATTGCCGCTTGTTTTGGTTTGTACAATTACAAGGACACTATTCTAAGAAAGAATAGTAAAATTGTTTCTATGAGGTAGATTAGTTATTATCAGAGATATTTTAATTATATTTATTTTCTCTTTAGTATTTACATGAATATATAGTTTATTCGAATTAATATACAAAATGCTTTGAAAGTTTAAAAAAAATAGAGCAAAACAAAACAATTTCTTTTTCTTTAGCAGTTAGAAAGTTCTAGTTAGGATACCTTTAACTTGTTTCACCGCATCTCCCTTAATGATTATCTTACGTGATTGGGTTAATACTTTCCAGTTCTTTTCAGGGATAAATGGTAGTTGTTCTTGTAGGTCATTACGTAACTGAACAACATCGCCTTGAATCTTTCTTATCTCAGTGACAAATTTATTGCCACCACCTTTAGTGTCTGAATAAACAGGTAAGTTCCCAGTCTTGCTCCTGGCGATAAAATACCTACCTTTTTCAAATGAAGTCTTTTCAGAGATCAACTCATTAATGGATATGTCTTCTAATTTGGGAAACAAGCCCTTGTTAATTGTTTTGAGTCTCCCAGCAGCTACAGTCGATTGAAATCGTATACTAGTTCGGACGATATTATTACACTGTCCTCTAAACACGTTCATCTTTTTAAATAACAGCTTTCTTTTCTTGAAATTATTTCACTTCTACTTTTGTGAACAAAACAATATTTTCTTTAATAAAAGTTTTATAAATCTGTCCTGTTAGTAGCTTCCCTTTAATAATTGTTTTAATTTTGCAAAAGGTAAGCTCGCTTCGTGTAAAATGACTAGCTAGAAATTTACAGTTTCTAAATCCAAAATTGAAAAGTTAATAGTTATAGAATAGCAACAACAATAAATTGTAACATATCAATTGGGTAATAATTCTAAGTTTGAGTAGGTGTGGTATATGGAGTTTAATATATACTGTTCTTTTTTTTAGGTTTTCCTAGAAATTCAACAATATGATTGTTTTAACATCATATATTACATCATCTACAGGAGTGCCATTCGATATATAGAGCTACGATGAACCATTTTCTTCTGTTAATACACATCTTGAGATTCTTTCTTTAGGGTGTTCTTATAACAAAAAAATAGGTATATATTAAAGGAGTCTGGTTCTTGTTGAAAAATATGTACATAATAATACTTTTATCAGACCGTAATGCAATCTAACGATTTTACTCTCAAAGAACTCTGTTTATTCGTTAAGGTTTTATCTAACTGTTAGAAGTTAGAATGCTGGCTATATTATTAACATCGACACATAGTAAATGTAGGATTAGTATCATGTATTTGTTTCCAGACTTTTATTTAGGTGCTATCTTTTATTATTTATTGCTATGCATAGCTTCAGCGATCCGAAACAAAGAATACATATATGAGTATATAGAAGGACAATTTCTTGTGATAAAATTGGTTCAGTGGGTCCAAAGTCTAACCATCTTGTCTTTGCCACCACTACAGACACGTTTCCCATCTACACTCCAGTCTACCGTGTAAACTTCATCTTTATGGCCAGGAAGATCAACGGAAAGTTTACGAGTTCTGACATCCCAAACCTTTAATGTAGTATCCTTAGAGCATGACACCAGCAAGCGGCAATCAGAGGACCATGCAACCTGATAAACGCTAGCAACATGACCTCTAAAGGTAGCCAGAAATTTCCCGTCACGTCCATCCCATAATTTAATAGAATTATCAAATGAAGCAGAGACAATATTTCTACCATCAGGACTGAATGCAACGTGGTTTACAAGTTTTTGGTGACCAGTCATTCTAGCTAATGGTTTTGTAGTCTTTGTTGGGTTCCATAAAAACATCGTAAAATCGTCACTGGCAGTAACCATTAGTTCTTCAAGGGTACCATTTTTCTTGACAACCTTTTCGTAATTTGCCAGTGCCTTGGCTTGAGCTTCTTCTGGTGTGCTTGGTTTTACACCTGTATGATCAAAAGCTCCAATTCTTAAAGCATAATCACTCGACAGAGATAAGTGATTCACCCAATGTGCATGATTCTTCAAGATATTAATACATTTTCCACCTTGTTTCATATCCCATACTCTAACAGTTTTATCGTGAGAGCCTGTGTACAAAAGACCTTGGCCACCCCATTTCACACAAGAAACAGAGTTAGTATGGCCACTTAGAGTGTATAGGCATACTCTTCTAGTTGTATCCCAAATCTTGATAGTACCGTCCTTTGATGCAGATGCTAATCTGGGCCTTTCACCCGGTTTTACAAGATGAACAGGTTCCCAGGCTAAGGAGGTAATCCATTTGTGATGGCCTCTCAATGCATCACCTTCAGGTTTCCCATGCTGGGATTCCCAAAGTCTAATAGTATTATCCATTGACCCTGTAGCGATCAAGTCTCCATCGGGACACCATGAAACACATAGCACCCAATTGGTATGGCCACTCAGTACTGCCATTGGTGTTTGAGTGTCACAATCCCAGATTCTAGCAGTGTTATCACCAGCACCAGTGACTACCCGCGAACTTGTATGAGGTGCAAATGCTGAACATAGGATAGTAGAACCGTGACCAGCAATGGCGGAAGAACTTCTAGTCACAGCTCTAACTTTAAAGACAGCCTTCGGAGTAAATACTAAGGTTACAGTATCTTCGGAAGTTTTGTGCCCGGGTTTTAACAGAGACGAATAAAGAGTATCTACTATATCAACTGTTTGTTGTGGGTCAGATGCTTTTTTTCCTGGAACATCACAACTAAATGTGTATGGTACAGGATCATCGCTATTACCATTCAGTTGGTTTAATAATTCTTCTAGTTGTTTTTCAGTTATTCCAGCTGGCACTCTCAAAGAATGGCCTACAGTCTCACCTGTATCTAAAGCTTGAAATTTAATAGATATGTTAGGTAAACCCTCTGGTACTAAACCAATGTCACGAGGTTGTTGAGCCTCTTTCTTTTGTTTCTTAGTTGGTGGTGGTAATTGTGTAGCCATTTTAAGTAACTTCGGTTCTATGGTCTTGTTTGGTTGTTGCAGAAGACTGTTGGACTCTTATTATCCTACGAAGTATCGGAGATTGTGAGTTCCTTTGTATAGTTATCGCAGCTCATCTCATCGCAAAAAAAAATTTTCAGTAGAATTTTCCATCCTTATCGATGTCGCGAGATATAGGAAATGTTAATTGTATGGGGATGTCACATATGAAAATAACAATTTGTGCTCTAAGATCTGCTTGGATAAATGGATAAACCATCTACCAATTTCTCGAAATGTCATTTTTCGTGAGATGTAAGATCCCTGGTATTTTAGTAAGTTTACATATATCTTATTAAATAAAAAAAATCACAACCTTACAGGAAACATTGAGAAAGAACATGTTCCATCTTGGTAGATGTCTTAACACAATGGCTCCATCTTTCGTTCGTTCGAGAGGACAGGCTCTGGCTCTGATGATTTTTTATCCATTTTTATTTATTTTATAAGGATTTTATTGACATATTTGCGAATATATAAAAGACAGAATGACAGGCGATGCAATGACTACATATATATATATATATATTACATTATTCTGTCTCAATGGCAGGTTTTTGCTTGGGCTCCTTCTCTGAAGGAATAGATAGCGTCGTCTGTGTGTCTTCGCTTGGTCCAAATGCTAATTCCCTAATTTCAACTATCCATGGGTCCACTAGTAATTCGACAGCAGTGGCTCTCTTGGTTGGGTTTTGTACTAGGCATTTACTCAAGAAAAGTCTCCCAGAAGTAGATACCTCATCTGGTGCAGGCTGTTGTGGGATATGTCCAGTAGCAACATGGTACATGATTGCCCATTCATTATCCAGATTAGACCACGGTCTGCGACCCGTAATCATCTCGAGAACTACACATCCAAGCGACCATACATCGTCCGCTCCGAACTTCCCCTTGTTAGACGATCCTGTTATTGATTCTGGTGCCATATACATCGGTGTACCCATCATTTCTTGTAACCCTGTGGGGATCTCCTCACGTGTATTTTCTTGACTTATTTTGCCGTTTCCACTGGCAGTTTTGTTGCTACTTTCGATACTGTTACCAATACTTAGGTGACCCATCAGAGTACCATTTCTTGCAATTTTCTTTGCAGCACCGAAATCGACATATTTAATGACCCCATTGAAATCCAATAAAATATTTTCCGGTTTGATGTCACGATGTACAACCCCAGATTGATGTAAGTATGCTAGACCTTCAAGTAATTCAAGAGTGTATACCTGAGTGACCATTTCGTCTTCTATTCTACCATGTTCCAACAAGCTTGCTAATGATCCACCTTCACAGTATTCCATGAAAATATTTACCTTCTCCCTGTGGACTTCAACACCATAATATTGAACGATATTTGGGTGATTCAACATTTCTAGAACCTCCATTTCTTCCTTAATCGAAGGGAATACTTTTTTCATAGCTTTACCATCCTGGATCTTAATCTCTTTGACGGCTAAAATGTCACCATTATCCAGATTAATTGCAGAGTAAACTTTACCAAAAGTTCCACCCCCAACAAAATCTCTTTTTTGCCATCTGATTGAAACATTTGAAAGAGATGATGCGAGGGACAATAAATACTTATTGCCCTTGTCTGCATCGTCCAATACTTTCCCAATAAGTCTTGAGTTTGATGTAGTTGAACTTTCTAATCTCTTGATGGCCTCTAAACGTAGCTCGGAGTTTAACGCTAGAGTTGCATCGCCATCGAAGTCTTCATGTATACTAATATTGATTCTTTGTTGTGGATTCATCTTCTCATCTTCTACAGCACGTGCCCCCATCACGTCAAAATGTGATATTAATAATGACATGCAAGCTGCAATTTTTTGTTTAAGGGTTACAAATTGGCTCTCATCTAAAGCCATAATGTTGTGGCCACTAGTCATATGCATGGCAAATTCCATCGCTGGTACACACCATCTGAACGTCTTTTGATCGGTCGGATCACATTCATCGGTAATAAAGGTCAACCATCTGATACTTAATCTCACCATTAATAAAATGATCACAGATTTCTTCTCGAAGTTAGCAATATTAACCTTTAAAAAATAGGTCCCAAAATCTCTCGTAAATAAAAATATGCTGTTTAGGGACTCAAGATTTGTGCAAACCTTTTTAAAAGTATTGTAAAATTTGGTGTAATTATTCAGTACATTATAGGTGAATCTAAAGTATGCCTTGTTAATCCTCTGTAAATTACTCTCTATGGAGCTGAATGAACATCTTTTCTCTATAAACGACACTGTATCTTGTGCAATCTGTTGGAACTTGTCTGTTTGATATTCTAATGCATAACTAGACCCTTGGTTGAGCAGTGCCAGTTTATTAGTCTTTAATTTTAGTTTAAACTTTTCGTATTGTAACGGATTCTCACTCGATAGATTGTACATATCACCTTCCCATAGCATTGGATGTGCAGGACAAAGTACAAGTATGTATCCTAAGGAATGTAATTTCAGTTCTAATTCTAGCATCTCTTTTTCAACATCGTTATAGTCGTGAGTAAAGGCTGTACTTGAGTGTACACCAGAGACGTTAACTTGATCCCAATCCGAGTCAGTGTCACTTATATTCTTGTTCGCCGTATCCCCGATTGATCCATTGATATTTCTAATATTTTCTTCATAGCCATTGTATTGTTGGTAGTTATATTGCTGTTTTTGGCTACCAGATGGAGAGAGTGCATACGTTTCAAAATAATCTTCTACGTTATTATATGCTGCTAGGCTGTTGTCCTTTTCTAATTTTGGTATCAGGTCACTGCCAATATCTGAATTGTTTAATATTCTCAAAATTTCTTCATCCTGGCAACCTAATAATTCTGGACTCCCAATTAGATAAACTCCATTCACTTCTAGACTTCCACCAGTATATATCAAGAAGTGACCCGATTCCTTCAGATTTTTAAGTAAATCTTTATAATTATCAATTTCATAGTTGACTGAGTTTTGAAAGGCTCTCGTTAAAACATTAGTGAATCTGTTCAACTTTCGCTTCATAGAGCCTAGATTTTCGAATACCTCAACTAACCATTTTTCTGCCTCTGTGGAGTTACAGAATTTTGGAGGGTGATCTTGTTGTTGTAATAAATAAGCATGCAATTTGTGTAATATTCTTAACGTTAATTTATTAAATTCGTTTGCAATAAGTTTGCCTGCTTTGTCGATATACTGTCCAACATTTTTTAATTCATCCCAATATTTCAAGAGGATTTCTGGTTCTCTAAATGTTCTTAGGGAGGCTTTTCTTCCATCAAGAACCTTGGAATGTAATAATGTAAACAGATAACTAATGGCATCCAGAACAATTTTATCGAAATCTGGATCGATATCAATATTCATAGGCATATCATCACAATATTCCACTAGCGCGCATTTTATTTGTACAGAAAGCTTAATATAAGAAGAAAAATCCTCTATCATCTGATCTATCATCATCATGGTAGGATCTTTAAGTTTCTTTGCGTATGATAATCTGGTATTTATTATTTCTTTCACAAGCTTCATCGGGAACAATAGTAATTTACTTACGACCATGCCATCAAATTGTATGTTTACCGTCTCCAGTGTATCCTCGTATTGGATTAATAAGGATTTACTTTTAGCCAACCAAGGTGCTAATGGAGAAAATATTCTTTTTTCAAATATATTCTCAATATCCTTTTCTTTCATCACTTGTTCGGCAAAGGATCTCGTCGAATGAGCATATAAAGAAGGTGCAGATGTACTCATAGGTGTAGTCGCTTGTTTTGCGACATCCAAGTTTTCGTTACCTACCCAATCTTTTAGTTGTTGTATTTTAATGTCGCTATTTTTCTTTATATTTAACCAACTATTGAAAACAGCAATCCGGTTAATGAATTTTTCGTTTCTTGTTATAGGTTTGTCTTTTTTCATCTGTTTCAAACTAGGCCAATAATCAATTGTTCTATAATATTTGTTGGTAATTTGCTCCAGTTCAAGTTGTATTTGGTCTGTATCATATGCTATTTTTTCATCTATCCTAAAAGTTAAAACTTCATCAAATACTTCGTCTGCTGAGTCTCTCAGTAACTTAACGGATTTCGCTATTTCATCTTTACTTTTACCATTCATCCATCCTTTTAATTCATACCATATGTCATCACTTATTTGTTTCTTTAATGCAGGATTCTTTATCTGTTCAGCTATTTTGCTTTTTTCGCTCATGACAATATCCCCTTTTAGAACATTTGATAACATTGTTTGCCAATTCATACGTTCAGAAATAATGGGAAATGTAGATAGTTCTTCCATATAGTCGTGTTCCGTATTGTGCATAGTATCAATAAAAGTATCATCTAGTGAAGTTGCACCTATTCTTGGCTCTTCCGGTCTATTATCCAATAATTTTTGCTGTTTTATCATGTATTTGTATTCTGTTTTCTGTATTTTACCAAGTAGAGATATCAGTTCTGTTTCTTCAGGATTACTCTTTTTTACCCATTGTAACTGGTGGAATAAGTATCTGGGGCTAATTGAAACTATGTTTCCTTTATTTGAAAGAGAATTAGAAGTAGAGAATGTCGTTCCGAAATCCATTTCATCAGAACCTACCTTTGAAGAGGAGCCGGAATGCCCACTGAATGGATCATCGATGTCAATGTCAAAGTCCTCATAATCATCATTTAGTGATGAAAGCCCTATCTTTCGTGTATAATAGTCGTCACTATGTAATGCATTATTCATTTTCTCTAGATACAATTTCTCATTCAACACGTATTGTTTCTTGAATGCCCTTAAATTACCTGCGCTTGTTTGAGCCATTGTGACAGATCTTGTTGATGAAGTAGAAGAGAGTGTCTCCTGAGGAGGTGTACCTACCATTGTATGAACACTACCTGTAGTATCATGCATGGAAGGTGATCGATGTAACGTGTTTGGAATTTGGGGAGAATGTAACATTGTAGAAGATTTTTTGGTGTTTAAACTTGCCAAATCAGGTGGTAACACCAATGTTGGTGTACTTACATTAGATTCTGGATTTGAACCATGGGTCAAGGAACGTTTCTGTGGCTGCATTTGCTCGTTTGTCTCCACTTTCATATTTACTTTTGCAGGAGATGTAAGCTTATTAAGGGTATTTGTCACATTTCCGGCAGAAGGTCGCCTACTAGAGTGAGCTGATGAATTATTTGATGAACTTTGGTATGAAAGACCGCTTTTTGAAGTTCTTCTTTTTCCTTGCTGCCTCATAAGACTAACATTATTTTGGGCAGGGGCAATAAATTGATTTATACTAAGTGCATTTGTGAGGCTAGCCGAATTGGGAACATGTAGAGCTTTAGACCCAGGGCTTAATGGTAGTGGAGAATCCTTCTGAGGGGCCAATGACACATTCGTATCGAGTTTGTAATGCTTATTAAGTCTGTTCTGCTGTGATGATGACGGCGATGTGTCAGATTTGTAGTTAAAATAGTCAGGTTCAGGCATTGTATTTGATAATGTAAAGAATCTATAAAGGTCAGCAACAATTGATGCTCGTCACTTTTGAAATCTTAAATGATTATTTCGGAGTGATATTCCTATGTGTCTCCATAAAATGGTAATTCCTCACAGATATGTCAATTTATTAGACCACAAACAAAAGATACAAAAATATAGTACAGGATATTGAAATGTATGTATCAGAAGGATAATAAAAGAACTTGAAATCCTAATTTTTGATGGTTTCCTTAGTCATGAACCATTTAAGCATGTTACTATAAGATGTCATCCCCCTCTCATCAAGATGGAAGTAGTCTCTTAAAGGGTTCCAGCATCAAATTTGGCGGCGCGTACCGGAAAATTAATTTCTCAGGGTAACTGTAATTTACTCTAGGGTCAATTGACTATAAGAACCGACTAACATGGTGGAAGTTACTGCATTATTTAGCTTATTTAAAGTAGAATTGTGTTTGAAATGAGGTAGTAAGTTTAGTAGTTTTTACTGAAACATTTTCCAATTTAGTTGTAATTTTTTGAAAATATTCTAAAATATACGTTTCTGTTGTCTACCTTAACATTAAGCCATAGTTTCAGCTTAGTAAACAAAACAACAATAGTGATAATCAACTAGGATTCTTTTTAGAGAATCATGAATTTGAATACTTGGTTGGGATTAATTATTAATTAAATTAATCTTAATTGTATTCTATATATACATATACATCTGCATTATATAGTTACAGATTATTTAGGGGAAGAACAAAGCGACGAATGACTACCGAATTCCACACTTCACCTATAATTATGCATATAATTCCTATTAACCACAAGAAAAGAAGAAGTAAAACCATTGACAGTAAGAACCCACCTTCATAGGTATTATTAGAACTAACCATTATGCAAATCACTCCCCCAGAGGCCATTGATTGCTATTATAACGGATATTTCAATACATAATTCTTTATTGAAAATAGATGGTCTTCTGGAGTTGGTATGTCTAGTGTGAGACCCATAGTTTGTAATTTTATTCCTTGACGCTGACAACTCTAAAACATGTCGGGCAGTATAAAAATATATTTTAAAATGGATGTAGCATCATAATTATTAGTTTTTGGATCCAACCTAAATTGGTTTTAAAAAAATAACATCATTAGGAATTAGGTTTACACTACTACAACTAGCACTACTAAGGCTCGGAATTCCTTGTTGGTCTGTTCACTTAAAGAAACTCAAAGTTAGATTGCTTCCCCATACCAGAGATCGCTAGATTATATCAGTGGATCTGCGACTGGATTCTCTACCATATATAGTTTAAAGTAAGCTTCTAAAAGCTTAAAATAAGTTGAAGTGACAGCTAACTTAATCAAAATAGATAGAAATTCAATGTAACAAAAATGGAATGGTTCATATGGTCCAACATACCATTTTTCTGCAAAATTGATGAACAAATAGGATCAACTATTTATTTATAAAGTAGCCACTGGGATATGAATATAAAGTTGAAGATAAGTGTCACCAGTGCAATACCTATCTTTCCAAAATTAGTCAAAAAAGTAGCTAAGTTAAATCCTTGATCACGGGACAACTGTACCAGTAATTGTAACAGTGAAGCCACTCCCCCAGTGACATCTAGAATAACGCCCTGTATTGCAAAACCTTTAACAGATCTTCTATCATAGTTATGCTTTACCTGGGGGATGTATTTAATTAGGGACATACTGATCTTCAACAAGAATAAGTTGTTACAATAATTTAATGTCCTAGAGTTGTCCCAATCTTGTAGTATAATGTTAAGTACGAATTGGCCTGTCAATAGCACAAATATCACAACTGATATCCACAGAATTCTGTAGTAACCTTGTTTCATCCTTCTTAGCTTATTATCTTTATGGAAGTTCCATAACTTACGTCCAAACATGATTTGAGACAGTAGCACCAGATTCAACAGAAATCCATGAGTACAGTACCACATATCAAACTGCGTAACTTTAGGCCTGTCAATATCTTTCGGAACCTCAATCCAGGAATATAATTGCAAAGCCATGGATATCATAAGATATATGTACCCTGCGGTATTCAGAATGGCGAAGTCCACAGATATGGCCTTTGTTGACCGTTGTCGGTAATTAACTAACAATGGTGGATACATTGACACTGACCATACTGATACGTACACAAGTCCCAGCAGTTCATCTAATGTCACCATTTGAAGCGATTGACGATTTACCTGTTTGTCTTCTTGAGCAATCATTTCTCGCAAATTTATATATTTAGCTTCAGCAATTATTCATAAATATATCAAGAAACGATCACGCCTTCTGTGATAAAAGGGAGCAAGTTACACAATAAACATCTGACCGACAAGGTAACCACTGAAGGAAGGAACAAGAAGAATAATTGGCGCACATATTACTTTCCGGATATGAGTGAGAGTACTACAGATAAGGGTAATAAGCCTCTTGGGACATTAGTCTTTGATGAGAATAATAACATTCTGCTTTGCAGCGGGATAGGAAAATCTAGAAAACAAGATATTACCCAGTTAGCAACGTTACAAGTGGATGATGAAGGATTCGCAATAGTGGAAGATAAGCAGGCTGGACTCACAGTGTCACTCTACAGAGATGAGGATATGACTACAGTTGTGTATGCGAAGGCCTGAGGTAAAATAAGAACCCAACCATGACAGATATAAATTATTATATAAGATACGTACATAAAATAATAGGAATGATTATATTAACTAAAGCAAACGACTACATGAACATACCTCCACCGAATCCCAATCCTGACCCAGGTCCAGACCCAGGTCCATAACCGGATCCTAATCCCGAACCTGATCCGGGATTCATATCATCGTTTCTCTTACCGAATGGATCGTCGTACCTTGACCCAGGGACCCAACCAGGTCCTCTTCTAGCTTGCTCATCTTTGTCACCTTGCATATTACTCTGGTTATTGGTTCCAAACGGATCAAATGTCATCCCACCACGGGTATTAATATCATTAAAGTTGAATGGATCCCTTTGCCCCATTGGATATAAATCTGGATTTCCATACTTACCTGGGTGTTTTTCTGGTAAATTTAAACCTGGATATCTATCTATAGGCCCTCGTCTACTGTCAGTTCCAACCTCATATTCATCATCAAACTTGGGCATATCGTTCGGATTGCTTTTAACATAGAGGGGATTTATCACTGGAGGTGGCGTTCCCATGCTACTCCGTACGTTAGTGGTTCTTTCTTCCTTAGGAGTTTCCATAATAAATTTCTTGTTACTGAACTTTTGGTATATCATAGCGCATGCTTTAGAAGTATCATGTTTTTTACAATACTCTTGGAAATCGAGAGGAAACTTTAGATCATTTTCTTTTATTTGCAAATCAGAACCATAATCGATAATGAAAGATTCTAAACCTTGACTTTCCCTTTCATGGAATATGTTCATCATATATCCCTGGCTGGGTGTAATTTCGGTTACAATAATCTTATATTTCTCTCCTCCTTTTGTTATGATAGCTGTTACCATATTTGACAGTCTGTTCTCTTCCGCAACAAAAACTGAAGCATTATCTACAACCAACGTCTTCAAAATATAACATAGTACTAATTCTACTTTATTTTTAATGTCCTTCATCTCTATATAAGTAAGTTGTTGTTCTTATTTTAATGTTCTTTTACCATCTTCTTTTGTTGCCACCCTTTAAATTTTCTATGTATTATATATCTTTATTATAAGCGATGCTCTTTCATAACGTCAAACGAAACTTTTCATAATTTTTTGTTTTTTTTATTTAAACTATACATGACATAATATTACATCCTATGTAAAAAGTAAAATCTATAATATACACAGATAGGTTTACTTGAGTTCACTAATTTCACCATCTCTGGAGACTAAACCCATGACATTCAAGAATAAGTTTAGATCCTGATACAGCTTCTCGCGTCTGTACACCACATCATCGTCGGAATCGTTAGGTGTCTTCGCACTTTCCTTCAATTGTTCAGCCTCATTGATCGTTCCGAAGATTTGATCTCTTACTTCATCAATGATGATACGTTGATGGTTCAACTTACCACTTAGTGCCAAAGAGGCAAGGAACTGCCATATATAAGCTTGATCGTAATGTTGAGGAGTAGCATTTGGAGCTGCATGTCCCTTCAGGTGAACACTCGTCACCTTTTGTATATATTCCTTTGGAGGGAAGACTGCAGCCAGTTTACTTTCAAGGGCAGTGAATAACTTGTCGTAAATTTCGTTCCAGGTAGAGATCTCTGGGGAAGAAAGCATGTTGCTTCTGTTGGTGTCTTGTCTAATTAAAGCAGCTCTGGAGATTAAAACAGTGATCAAGTTTAGACCAATCTTTGAGGTGGAGATAAAGGATACGTTGTTGTTCTTAATTAGATGCAACAATAGACCCATGATTTCAATGAAATTGGAACTACTGGATAAGAATGAAACGATAATCTTTAGGAACACAGTTTGGAATACATCGATTTGCTTTAATTGGAACTCTGTTGGTTCAGGATTTGTCTTGTAAGAACTGATAATAATAATGTTCAAATGAGACAATTCGGAGAAGAATGTTTGCAACAATTTTAACTTTTGGTCTTTTTCCAAGAAATTAAAGATTCTTGGCATAATCTTAACACCTTTATCAAAGGATAACATGGAAATAAATGGACAAACCTCATATAATTCATCGTTAATATGTAGAGCATCCCACAAGTTCTTGTTATCTATTGGTTTACCACTTCTTAAATTTGCCTCTAATTCCAAAACTTCTTCATATACAGTTTCAATAAGAGATAAGACGAACTTTCTACCACCTGAACGGGATAGTACTGAGCTTTGATCGACAGAGGTGAAGGCATAGGATGATCTTCTTCTGACTCTTGCCTTTTGACTCAATTCAACGTTACCTAGAGACTCAGTCACCTCCATTAGCGCATCTGGGTTTGTTGGCTTTGCTGCAGTGGCATGCTCATCATTGACTAACAATGAGTTTAGTAGTGTCTTATTGGAAGTTGGAATTTGAAGTTGTCTACGTGGAGCCTTACTATTCAATGAAGAAGAGATTTTACCAAGGACACCATCACGGTTATCATTAGATTGACCGGCAGTTGAAGAACCTGCAGAGTTAGAACCCTCATTGTTACTATTTTCTCTACTTTGTTCTTTTTCTTGTTTACGAAGTGGTCTCTCCTTAGCGACAGTGACAGCTTTTTCGACTTGACTTTGCATTCTTTGTAAAGCGATATCAGCACGTTTGTAACGACCACCTAGTCTGTGACCTGAATGTTCCAAATAAGCTCTTGCAATCAGTCCTTTATTAGATTCACCAACGACACCACCACGTTGAATAATCTTGTAAACTTGGAAATAGAAATCCTCATTGTAAGGGTCTTCGGTAACAATTTGAGACAATTGGTAACGAGTGATAAAATCTTTATCACGAGGAGTCATTAAACCTGAATGTTTCAAGATTTTTTCAACTTTAGCGTGACGAACTTCTAGTCTCTTTTGTTCCTCGGGAGTTAAAGGTTCTCTGTTACGAGGTTGTCTTTGATGAGACTGTCTTTGGTGGCTCTTGAAACTTTCTCTTTCGTTTGAGGATTGAGATAAACTGGAAGAAGAACGAGCCATTTGAGGTACAGCGACTTGAGGAGCAATCTTTTGTTCATGTGGTGCTTGTTGCATTTGTTGTTGTTGTTGTTGAGGAGGCATTTGCATTTGAGGAGGCACCATTTGTTGCTGTTGTTGGGGTTGTTGCTGTTGTTGCTGTTGAGGTTGTTGTTGTTGTTGATGGGGAGGAGGTGGAGCATTACCAGGATAACCCATGTAATTAGGTTGATTGAACACAGGACGCATCTGTTGAAATTGTTGCTGTTGTTGAGGAGGAGGTGCCATCATTGGATAATTTTGACCTGGTGGAGGCATGAAATTACCTGGAGGCATTGGATAACCTTGAACAGCAGGAGGATAACCTTGAGGTGGTAAAGGAGGAGGATGCATTTGCATTTGACGTTGATTTCTTTCAATTTCTTCCATTGATAAGACACGAGGTTGTTGTTCGACTTGTTCACCAACGGGAGCTTGACCCGGAGCTGCATTTGGGTTCCATAGAGATTCCATTGGTCTTAGATCAACGGCTGCATCCATATGAGCTTGTTGCGAAGTTCCTGATGCTGCAGCGGCAACATAGGATCTGTGGGTCACATGAGCAACTGCAGCAGGTTGTTGTTGCTGTTGAGAATGACCAAAATCAAAATTATTACCTAATTCGACATTATTCCCAAATGTTTCATCATTTAAGAAATCTTCTTCTTCAGGTTCATAATCACCATAACCTTTGTAAGTTTCTTCGAAATCCAATGGCTGTTGCTGATGTTGTTGTTGCGGACGTGACTGCTGTTGAGCAGTTGGATCAAACCCAAAAAACGACATCCTTAAATATATACGTTCAACAAATATTGATTTTCTTTCTGTATTAAGGGACTTCCTTTTTAAATAGTTAGAAATTACAAAGTTTATTAATTATATCTCTGCGTATATGTGTTTATAAATTGTTTTGTAGAGAGGTTAAGCCAATCCCAACATTGAAATTGTTCCTTCCAGTCTTTCGTCTCTATGATGAAAGTTTCAGTTGGAAAAAAAAAAGAACGAAAAAAAAGGACACCAACTTTTCCTGTCGTGTGGAATGATATGAAGAAGAGAGGGAGGGTAATACATTGGCAAACCCTATATTTAGGGCTTCGCACCAAGCCCTAACTTCACAAACCCTAAAAAGACCGGGTTATCGACAGGACTTTATTCTCCGACAAAATAATTTATCGCTCCTCTCTCCGGAGTGGCTTTACGTACGCATTCACTACACACCCTCTCTCTGTAAGAATAAACTTTGGATTCTCATTCCTGCCCCCCCGATGAGTTTTGTTGAAATAAAAGGAATTTGATAAATTTCACATAAGCAACCAAACATGTATAACTTATGGGAAAGAGGTTTGTTCGCTTGAGATCAATGGTCTCTTTATAAATGGATACAAGGGGATAGTGTGTTTGCAAGAAGGAATGAACAATGCTCAAGCGTTTATACACGTGAGACCCGCTGGTGTTGGCGGTGCTGGCGGTGGTCTCAGTAAATCATTACTTAAAGTCCCATTATCGAAATTCGCGGGGCTTATTGGTCATAGTTCAAGTCGTGTCTCTAGAAGGATTAATCAGGATACTTATTCAATGTCTCTGTTGAGAAATTCTGTATTTTCCAAGGAACCCTTGTTGAATATGTCTGTGTTTGATGGTCATGGTATTGCCTCAAGTAATGTTTCTTCGAAATTAGCTCATAATTTACATAATTGGTTAGGCCAAGAAGAACCCAAGGGTTCTTTAACTTCTGAAACTTTATTTCAGTTATTAGAAAGGTACAAGAATTTATTTCCTGGTTCATATTGGAAATCATTATATTTAGATCGTGAAAAATATTATGATCGATTTATTCGTCATTGTAATACAAAACAAGAACAAGTATTGTTTGATCAAAGTAACCAAGGAACAAGGATGTTATTTGATCATTCAGGGAATTTAATTGATAAGAATTCCTTATTGAATGAACAACAAAGACTTAAAATTATTAATACTTTCTTACAATTTGATCTGGAACAATGTTGTGGTATAATAAACCCTCAACAGACTACTTTAGATCTAAACTCATGGAGCGAGAAATTCCCAGGTGGTTCAACAGCTTCTTCAATACTATTATCAAGATTCGATCCTCAAGGTAGTAATACTCCGTTGTCAAATGATCAAACTTATTTTGTTTACCCGACAGGTTTGTTGAAATTAATTGTCACTCAAGTTGGAGATTCAAAAATATTAATATGTGATTCCAATGGCATTGCACATAGTTTATCGAGACCTCATCATCCAGATCAAAATAGAGAACATCAAAGGTTGCAACAAACTCGGGATTCTCAATTGATTTCAAGAGATTCATTTGGAGAAGAAAGATTCTTAAATAATTTTGCAAATACAAGATCATTTGGAGATGTCATTGGTAAACGAGATGGGATTTCGGCAGAACCCGATATATATTCATATTTGATTGGAAACACTTCACAATTACCACATAGTGAAAAGGCAAAATTACAATTTGGTGGTGATGAATGTTTCATAGTCATGGTCACAGATGGTGTGTCTGATTGGCTTGCTGATCAAGAAATAGTAGATTTAATTACCTCTACAGTCAACCTCAGAGGTCTAAAACATGCAACACCTCAATTCGTAGCAGATGAAGTTATCAAATTTATTGTTAGTATCGCAGATAGACATGCAGATAACGCTACTTGTTTAGTACTAAGACTATCTAACTGGGGTAATTGGCCTACTTACGATAGAACAGGCGCCTCAAGAGAACAAAAATTGCTTAACGCAATATAGCTACATACAATATCTATATTCTTTTTATTTGTATCATTATAAATACCACTAATGAAACAACTTTCACCTTTTGATTTCATTGAAAAAAATTGTATGGTTCGCTAGGTAGCTCTTTAACAATTTTTTTTGCCTTCAGTATGGATCATTTGAAAAACTTTTAGTATGGAAGGGACACACATATATATCTATTTATACCTACAATAAGACCAAAAAAAGTTGATAAGTGAATATACTACAATACAAAACCATACCATTATACATAAATCAATAGCACTAAACAATTTCATACTACCCTAAGCCTACCATTAACTAATTACAACTCCCCCCTCATTATGTCACCCAGCAAGTATATCTTGTCCCCTCCAGAAGATCTTCATCCGTATATCGCAAGACATTCTGACCCCAATGAAGATGAAGTCCATTTCAGAAACGAAAGACGATATTTCACACCTGAAATAAGTGAAGCAGAACAAGTTGACCCTGTATACCCCGATTTTGATCGATGGAAACATAGACCCGAGGAGGATCAGATATTCATGAATTTTGTTTCAAAGGGTTACTATACAACATCAAAGGTAAACTTCGAGAGTATATCCGCCAGATCCTCCTTACATGAATCCCTACCAAAGATATCAGAGCAACTTGGTGTCCAGTTTTCCAAAATACTTCAAATTAGAGAGGGAGAAATTAATAAGATCCCTGCCACAGTACCAACTTCAAATGGCTCATCTAACGAACAAACTTTTATAACAAATAAAATATATGACCTGGCGGGCCCAGGTTTTACACTTCCAACTAGGGTCACACTGACTGATAACAGGAAAGAAGCTTGGTTACATGATTTGAGCAAACCTTACGTATCGTTACATAATGTGTCCAAATACATTCCTCATGGTTTAAAAAGAAAAAGAGTCATTGAACAATGTTACAAAAAACAAATCCCTTTAAAGAGAGCTATGTGGTTGATAAAATGTTGTTTTCTAATTGAAATACAACAATCAAAGTCCAAGCATTCAGGTGGTTTGATAAAATCACACACATCTCCCACAATACGATCACCTTCAAATGCTAATAACAATATTGAATCTTCCAAAACACACACATTGAAAGAATGGACGGAAAGCTTTATTAATATATTAGAAAAATTGATTTTTGAGATGAACCAATACTATAATGATGCTGATAAATTAAAAATATGGAAAATTGAAATATCATATTTCTTGAAATTATTAGGAAATTGTTACTCAGTTAATTTATTAGATAAGAACATATTTCACCGTTGGCTTGTTGAATTCGTTTCAAAGGTCGAAAATTTTGAATTTTTACCAATAACTTTACATATATTGATGACATTCTGGGATAATATAACTAATATCAACCAAAACGTCAATCAACTAAAATGTAGGAACTCTTCAAATTTTCTACTTTCAAAGATCACCGATCTGTTATTACACAAATATTACGTTGTTTCTAATGCAAAATCTATGATTAATGATGAAAGGTACATAATAAATGACATTAAAAAAAATAACAAATTGAAGGATTCAATTATAGCTATTTTAACCACCATGATTATCAAGCTATTTAGAGAACAATCTCTTGAAGTGTTCTTGTTTCCACCATCTAGTTGGGAACTGTACAAGCCATGTCTTTATGAAATTGTCAACAAGAGCCAATTTATTGAGAATGCTGATGAAATCCGAAAAATTCTTGAGTTGATTAGTTATAGAAATGAAACTTTAAAGAATACTACTCTAATAACGGAGGAAAAAGTAAGTTCGAATGATGAGAATTTTTCCAACCATCATGAACATTATTTTCAATGGTCCCAAATCCAACATGATATAAAAGTAATCAGAATTTCACATATAGATACGAAATTCACTACCTTATTAGATGATAACACCACGGAATTTGATTGGACGCAATACATTGAACGTGATCCACTTAATAAATCACAGATTATTCAATTAGTACTATGGTCTATCCATCCATCCCGTCTCTCTCATTACGAGTCGAACCAATTAGTTGCGAAATTACTTTTACTTCAAATTAACTCATTTGATGGGTTCCCAGAGTACGAAATCGAGGATACTCTATGGTCATTAATTTTCCAAATAGCGAAGTTGGATTCCCAAAATCTTGGAAATATGATTCATTTAGAATCATTATATCTCCTTCTGAATATTTTAATCACCTATGGGATTATCAAAGTTTCAACATATGTCAGAAAATTAATTAGTTCTGGTATTATGTACTTACAGGATTCCAACGATAAATTCTTTCATGTGGTTATGTTGATAAACCTGAAGATATCTCCCTTGATGAAAACTCAGTATAATATGGTTTTAAGAAACGTTATGGAATTTGACCCTTACTATTTCGAGAACTATAGTTTTGATCAACTTACGATTAAAATTGACAACATAAAGGAAAAAATATCAGGAAATTTATTTGATGACGGTCAATCTATTAATACAGTCAACTTCGACGAAATGAATTTACCGTTGGGAGGTAAAATCATGTTAGCTGAATGGTATTTAAACCATATTTGTTCTAATACATCATTACAACCTATTAATCGAGAAACATTATTCAATAACTTCAAATTTTTCTGCTTGAATCTCAAAGTTTCACATCATTTCTATAAATGGTGTGAGTTCATTGTTTATCACCAATTATTGAACGATATCGAAACAATGGCTTTACTAATTGATATTTTGGTCAGTTTCCAGAAATTGTTTTCACAATATATTAATGATCATGTTCTCTTTATGAAAACATTTCTATTTATATATACCAAGATTCTAAGGGAAACGGATAGCGTCAATTTCCAAATAGTTTCATTTATGTCATTTTGGAAATTCTTCATGAAAACTTTCCCAATGGCCCTAACAATTGACATTGATCTAAGGAACGACTTATCTGCCATTTATGAAGAAGATAAAACAAAACGTTTAGCGCTAGAGCAAAGTAAAGACCTGGTTCAACAGTTGTTTAATGCACTTTCCCAGAACAAATCATCAATGACGAATTTGAACTTTGCTGAATTGTTTCAAAATAATATGAAGTGTTTACTTTCTTACAAAGTTCAGCGTTCTTTAGAAGATTTTAAGAAAGCAAAATCTGTTTTAACATTATTAAAATCATCTTCCTTACATGATTACAATAAATTTATGTCCATTTTTTTGAAGAGGAAAAATTATGGCGATACAGATTTGATCTGCTTGATATCGAATAAACTCTTGTCACTCGAACAAATAAAGACAACACTTGGTGGCACATGGATAATGAAACTTTTGGTATACTTAGAAGAAAAATCTGAGGAGCTATTCACTGATGAACATACCCATTTTATCAACACTATTTACTATGAACACTGCATGATCGACTACGTGAGAGCCAACTTCAAAACTGTTTTAACACTGTGCGACTTGAAAGACAATGGTCAGTACAAATTATTTACCAGAATGCTCACGAAGTATGGTCCTTCATCCAAATTTGCAGAAATTTCTGCGGATATAATCATTGAGTTACTAAATAACCACTCAGAAGAGACTCATCATATTTTGGAAGATTTACTTCAATATAAAGGAGCCATAAAGGAAAAGACCCCAGTTAATGATGATAATGAATTGAATGAAACGGAAAGTGAAGATGATACATCAATAAATACAGAAACTGATTATGAACTTTTCGGTCTTTTAGATTTTACCAATTTATGGATATTTCAAGCGTATACGCTTTACAATGTCGACCAAATTAAGGTCCATGATAACTACGGTGATAAGCTAGCGAAATTTATATTTGACGTTATTGAGTTTACCCAGAATGATACTATATGCTCGAAAATATTCGACAGAGTCTGTGATATTAAAGTTACGGCAGAGATTATCGAAATATTTGAAAAGAGTCTCTTCGATCAAATTCTGATGAACGTCGAAATTCCTCGAAATTATTTAGCTATAGTAATAGGGTCTATCATTGCACTATCGAAGAAGAACACAGAGGTCACCTCTACCACATTGACAATGTCAGATGACTCGATAAAACTTCTTGTGTCCATCATCTCTTTTTTCAATAGTATGGATGAAGTTGCACTTGGAGAGAAGGAATCTGTGATGGATGTTGTTATGAAAATTTTCACAATTCACCAAACATATATCTTAAAGTATATTGTGGAACGTCTACAGGACAAATCAGCTGCCGATGAAATAAAGAATCTTATTAGTGACATGTTGTGCCTATTTCAAAAACTGTCCTTCAGTCTTCGGTTAAAACTTATCCTCTACGAGATTTTGTCGTCATTAAAATCTTACAGCATATACATAGCAACATCAGATGGAGAACATGATGCTGTAGAGAACTTTGATTCCACAACTCCATTATCCTCACGCAACAGCAGTGGAAATCTCTTTTCTTCTTGTAAATCTCACACTTTCGATGTTCCGAAGGAACTATTGAAACTACCGCCATTGCAAGTCTCGTCATTTACCACTAAACCGACTGAATCTAAAACAAACGTAACTACGCCAATAGGAATAACTCCAATGAATGCAGAACGTGAATCCAGTAAAGGTGAAATATTCAATGAAGAAGAGAAAGAACGCTGGTTCATTTATGACAAGAAAACTCGCACATATATTTCCAAGCTTAAGACACAGGCATACTACAACATTAACAGTTATCAAACAGATCAGGACCCTATTAAATCAATTAACAATGCATGCTATAATCTCTCCTTATTTGATGCAAGCTTTGAAAATAAAAATCCTGCTTAAGTTACTGCTGTATGGTCTTCAAGATATATATATATACTAATTTACATAGATCTGAAGCTTTATAATCACTATTTACGATACCAATCAAACTATTTAACTGTCATTCTGACAACGCCGCACTTAAGAATAACGACAATAACAACAATAACAATGACACCCAACTACAAAAGAACAAGAAACATTTACCATAAGATTCAGCTATAGTGTATCTAAGAAAAGATGAGCAAAGAGCATGAGTATGTACGAGAGTTTCAAAGGAAAGAGTTGGGGGAAAACGAAGATCTCCGGGCGTTATTACAACAGAAGAAGTACCTGGAGCGCAAGTTGGTAGAGAAACAGGAATTTGAGACGAAATTACAGCAACTTTATGACCAGATAGATAGAACAAAGAATTATCAGGAACTAGTTGATGGTCTTACAAACTGTAGAGCATTGCTTTCTGAGATTTTCACTAGGGAGGGGCAAGCGAAGAGAAATCCACTGCAATCTGACCAAATGGAATTGGATTGGTCGAAATATGGACTTGACCTCGCAGCATATGTGGCAGAACATGAACAATTACTAAACTCTTATGAACAAGGTATGCTTGATTGACTGAATATTTCCTCTTTATTAGTTTTGTTCTTTCCTGCCTTCCCTAATATATTCAGCATTCTTCATAATCATTATATAAAACCAAATATATCAAAATTTTGAAAAAAAAAAATACATATACATATATATCTATTTAAAACAACAATTCATTACTAATCAAGAAACAAGAGCCAAAAGAAGCACAAAATAAAGAAGAAACAAGCATGTTTACCAGAACTAGAATTGCTACATATCGTTTATCTTTGATTGCCGGACGTAGATTCGGATCAAGTTACTCTCAAATCCCTAAACTGAGTACAATGCAAGAGTTTCAAGAACAAATCTTGGACTCCAAAAAAGGTGTTAAAGTGATCGACTTTTATGCTACTTGGTGTGGACCTTGCAAGGCCATGATCCCACACATCTCGAAGTTGATGCAGGAGTACCCTAATGTAGATTTCTACAAAGTGGATGTCGACCAGGCTATGGATGTCGCTCGGAGCTGTGATATTAGCGCCATGCCAACTTTTATGCTGGTCAAAGATGGTAGAATCGCCTCAAAAGTTGTCGGTGCTAACCCGACAGCTTTGGAGAACGGAATCAAAGATACTCAATGATTACCTTCCTGTATTTTTCCTATTTCTTCATATATCTATATACGTCTATATTCGTTTACATGCAACTAAAAGATTAAAAACAATGCGTTTACAAGTTTTCTTATATATGCACCGCATAAGCAAATAAAATTAGAGAACCCTAGTTGTTCTTTTCCACAAGCTTCCATATTCTAGCCTTACAATCACCCGATGCAGTGGCAAAGATCTTACATTTATCTGGAAACACTGATTCAGTTGCAACAGAAACCGATATCACAGAATTGCTGTGACCTTGTAGCATTAGTAAAGGATCTGTCGTCTGTGTGTCCCAAAATATAACCCCGCGGTCCTTCGAACCAGACAGTATATATTTATCGTTTCCCATCGTTCCTACTGACAGTACAAAATCTTTGTGACCAACATATGTGGCCATACATGTACCATTTCTCTTGGTTTTCGCTTGATTGGAAGTATGTAAGTCCCATAATTTCAATGTCTTATCGAGTGATCCAGATACGATACTATTACCATCTTTGCTAAACATAATACTGTATACAGAGTCCTTATGACCATTCCCATGTTCATTTTCAGAGTCGAGCCTCTCCAATAAGAACCCAGTCTGAGAGTCCCACAGTCTAACAGAATGATCTAGAGACCCTGCAGCAATATACTTACCATTGTCTGGTGAGACTGCTACAGTGGTGATACCATCCTCAATGGCTAAAGTTAGCGAACACTCACCTGTTGTCAAATCCCAAACACGAACTGTACGATCCCCAGATCCTGATAATAGCTTGTCACCTTGGGGAAAATAGTCAAGTGAGTAAATATCCTGTTCATGGCCTCGCAGTACAGTAACGATTTCCTGACGCTCAATATCCCATATTCTTATTAATTTATCTTCTGCACCTGTAGCCAAGAATTTACCGTCTGGCGAGAAACATACTGAACGAATGTACAAATCTGTTGTACCACCGTCTGTTCCATGACTTCTTTCATGTTGATCATCTGTCTTAGTATTAGAGTCATCTGTCAACCTCGCCGTTAAGTTACCAGTAGCTACTTCATATACTTGTGTAGTCCGATTACAACCTGTTGCAATATATTTACCATCGTTGCTAAACCTTACACAACATACCACCGAAGAGTGATCGAGGGATTTATGCAATTCTATATCGAGATTTTTTGGTAATGCTGGATTGTACAATACATAGTATTCATCAGCCTGTTTCTTAAATTCTGGAGATACCTTTGTTGGATCCAAGTCCATCAAAAATGGTGGAAATGGTTTGGAGTTACTAGCTCGTTCCATGGAGGGAATAACCTGTTTTGGTGTTTCTTTAATATCATTATCACTTTTATTCGAATTCAAGGGTTGCCGTTTTTCTGAGACAGGTTCTGGAAGTGTACCATTAGCAATCGAATTTTGACCGGAAGCCACTACAATTGTGGGTGGGGAAACCGTACTAACAGTTGAAACGCCTGGTTCAGGAACTGCAGGCGGTGTTAGTAAAGCTTCTTTCTCCTTCAATTGTAATTCCATTGTCAAATCATATATCTTCCGATCTTTCTGTTCTGCAACCACTCTCAGTTGCTCGAGTTCTTCTTTATACGTGTCCTGTAACCTTCTATGGGCTACCTCCAGGTCATAAACTGTGCTCCTAATTTGTTGCAGTTCCAACAATTGTTGATTAATCTTAAGGTCATGGCTCTTTTGATTTTGCAAACGATGCGTGGCAACCTCTTGCGTTACTTGAACAAACTCATGTCTAATTGCATCTAACAGTTCGTCAATCTTGCCATGTTGTAGATTGCTCATCATTTCCTCTTTATAGATATATTTTAATTTATCACTTGATTAAGGAGTAACTGTTCTTTCCATTCGTTAGAATTGAATGGTTCCTGGTAGTTCCAATAGCTGGGGGTGTTCAAAATTGGTAGTACCTATTTTTATAGTGAGAAAATCGCGTAGCGAGGCGACCTCTTCGTCCCCCAACCAAGTCTTTCCTCATCGATTTTGATCAACAAACTGTTCACATTGCAAAAGATGAAACAGATCATTATGAAAGTGTTAGCCCCTGATTCCTTTTTCAGATTTCATGTTAATATTTGGTTCTCAACTATCCTTCTCATATCTTCCTAGTTCTGTAAAGTACTGAAAGTGTTTGGAACGCAGATACAACTGACTATTGATTAATTGAAACTATTCAGATATTGTTAATAAGTTCCTGCGACAGCAACAAGAAGGATAACCAATCAATATAGAAATATATATATATAACTCACCCTAATGGATGCATTAGTTGAATACAAGAAGTCAGTACAGAAGCAACTGGAAAGTAACGAATTACTAGTAGCGAAGTTAGTCCATGAAAATACATTATTGACACAACAATTAGAGGGTAAGACCCAGCAAATGGAACTCGTACAAGACGAGTTAAAGAAACTTAAGGAGGCACGAGTGTCGTTACAAAAGGAGCTGGATACACATCAAGACGAAGTGGAAGTGCTCAGAGACCTTTTCGAGCATCTATGTGGAGTGCGTGTACATAAATCCTATGAGGACGATACAGGTCTGTGGTTTGATGCATCCCAAGGTACCCGAAGTGGAATTATGGACTACAAGCTAGGGTTTGTTAAAGGTGAGGCAGAAGAAACCGAAGTGGTATATGTACCGTTGTTGAAGCAACGGTCTGCACAAGAACTTGCAGTTCTGCAGCAACAATTACCCTCATATTTGTTCGATACATTAAGTTTCCCACTCAAATCGTTGAATCAATTTTATAATAAAGTTGCCAAATGTCTCAATAAGAAGGGTAAATAGTGATAATATATATATATATATATATATATATATGTATGTATATGCAAATAACTAGATATTGTTATACCGATTAGGTCCCGCAGATGATCACTTTCTGGTCAAACGACCGTCCTCATCGACCACAAGAGACTTCAAGAACTTCTTCTTGGCATCCTTATCCTTCAAGGTCTTCAAAATCGCATAAAGGTTTTCACCTTTCTTCATTGAGACGTTGTTACTGGATTTTTTATTACTTTTTTTTTCATCTTTCGGTTTCTCAGCAACAACTGGTTTCTCAACAACTGCAGGTTTCTCTACCTTCCCCTTGGATTTCCCCTTCTTATTTGCTCCTTTATATAAGGCCTTCTGATATTTTTCATCTTCGGAGATGCAAGAGGTATGTTGTTTATAGCTCACACCATCCTCGAACGTCTTGGAACAGTCAATACATGTGTAGTAAGCGTTAGGACAACGGTAGTAGTGCTTTTCGGTGTTCTTCTTTGGTACAGTGGCATTACACACCTCACAGTTGAATGTAACCATCTTTCACGATCTTGATTACCTTTCTTCTATCCTAATATCACAGCTCTCGTAGCCTTCACAGCAGCTCATCGCATTGAAAATTTTCTTAAATAAGCAAAAAAAAAATGTTGAAAATTCTTCGTTTTCGTCGCTGACAGGCGGTCGCCGTACAGTTAAGCAAGACCAGAACAAGAGAACAAGGTTACGAATTTACAAGAGGCAAGGGCCTCACAGACAACTACATGTCTGTGTGGGGTTATATATGTATATATTGAATATATTGGTATCCTTGTGTCAGTGTTGGCAATTTTCTGGTATTGACTGAATTTATGTATCATCAGTTTTGTTGCAAGGAGTGGGGGAGAGCACTCATTCGGTGGTCGAGCTACTCGTTTACAAAGCTACGTCATAGAGAGGCAATCTGATATCTGGATTTTCATTTTTTGTTTTGTTTCCAATGAGGGTGTGGGTGTTCTGGCAGAGATTCCACCCCGTCGAATTCCAGCACTTGCTATTGTCGTAATAACGTACATTCCCCGGTACTGAAACACACAGTTCATAATTTCTGTTTCTACTCCCCTCCTCCCTCCCACAGCGAAGGAGAAGGTCACTCATTAACTCTTTGTTTCTCGTTTTCTGTTTCGGGACAGTTCTCTTCGTTTAAGCTATGTAAGTTTCAGAAAATGTATTTCGTTGTTTTCTGTATTTTGTGCGGCTTTATCTTAGGATCTCGTTTCTCAAAAAGCGAGATCTAACGAGATCTCACAAAAAACATTGATTATCAAATCAACAATAGAAGGATTGTACGATGCAGAAATGGTGAAAAAGTTTTCTTTCTTAGTATTTTTGGGGGATGAATTGAATAGAAGACGCCCACCATTCTGTGCATGTTTCCTGAGAGGAAGGCAACCAATTTAATTATAGTATGATGTGGACAGTTGCCCCGATTAGGAAACCCGATTGCTTTAAAATAACAAAAATAACCTCCAGTAGTCGTTAATTCTTACAGGTATAAATAGACACCAGGTATGACAATCAATGTAATTTGTAGAAGTTTTTTCCCTTTTATTTTTTTTGTTTCTAATTATATTTTTGTCCTTTTCTTTTGTTTCTAAATATAATCCAACAACAATCAACGTTTCACATAAAACCTTTTACATTCGCTATGAAGTTCCAAGCTGCTATTGCCTTACTTGCTGTCGCCTCTATGGCCAACGCTCTAACTGAAGCCCAAACCGCTGAATTGAACGCCATCCTTTCCGATGTCCAAAACCATTTATCTGATTACATGGGTCTGGCTACCTCTGGTCAAATCTCTTTATCCGACCTACCAGCCGGTGTTCTAAACCTAGGTATGGCTATTGCTGAAGGTAAGGAAACCAGTGCTCTATACGACAGTGTCGACATGGCTGCTGTTGAAACCTGGTTACCAGCTCTACCATGGTACTCTTCCAGATTATCTTCTGAAATTGACGCCGCTCTATACACCATCACTCACACATCCGCTGCTGCCACCACTTCCTCTACTGCCGCTGCTGGTACTACTAGCACCTCAGCTGCTGCCACTTCTTCTGCTGCTGCCACTTCTTCTGCTGCTGCTGCCACTTCCTCTGCTGCCGCCACTTCTTCTGCTGCTGCTGGTACTACTACCACTCCAGCTGCTTCCTCTGCTGGCGTTGTTGCTTCTTCATCTGCTGCTGCCACCGAATCTGAAGCTGTTGTTTCCTCTGCCGTTGCCAACAACTCCACCTCCAGTGCTATCAGCTCTGCTGTCGTTGGTGGTAACACTACCGTTACTGCTACTTCCACCAGAATGCACACCAGTACTATCTGTACCGAAAACTGTCCAATCACCTCTTCTACTGGTGCCTCAGCTTTCCAAAATACTACCACCACTATCACTGAATGTGATGAAGCCTGTCACGCTTCCAAGTCTGCTGCTATGACTACCATCTCTTCCTTGACCACCGTCACTTCTACCCACTGTGACGAAGTCTGCCACTCTTCCAAGACTGCTGCTGCTTCTGCTGCTGCCAACGGTAAGACCACCGTCACTCAACTATCCACCATCTCTGCTGCTTCCACTGCTCAAGGTGTCAATGTCCAAACCGAAAACAATGCCGCTAAGAAGGTTGCTGGTTTATCTGCTGCTGTTCTAGGTGCTGTTGCCTTATTGTTATAATCTAACATCTAGATATCATCAGACTTTATTCTTTTTCAGTTCTTTGAGTGACTCATCATTAAGTACATCTTGAAAACAGTTGAGCACCTTCCATATACTTATATATTATATATACCCCTTTTAATAATCAGTAATTAACATTTAATCAAAGGTGGCAGTTCCAATTTAGTGGTACTAAACAATTATCAGCGATTGGAAGTAGTTCTTAATAATATCAGTCAGTCCATTGACTCAATTTGACCAATCAGATGGGGGTATTCGGCTCATCTCTATTTTTTTTTTTACTTAGCGAAGCCGTCATTTTTATATAAATATAAAGAAACGTGGGTGGTTACAAATATTTATCATCACTTAAACAGAAGGTATATAAAAAACAAGCTTATATAGGAATATATAAAAATATAAACCATACCATCCATATTCCAACGAAATGTCTGACAAGATTCCTGACTACGCCCCATCTGATTACTTCAAATTTGCCCTTGCTGGTGCCATTGGCTGTGGTTCCACCCACAGTTCTTTAGTCCCAATCGATGTCGTCAAGACTAGAATCCAACTAGAACCTACGGTGTACAATAAGGGTATGGTTGCATCCTTCAAGAAAATTATTGGTGAAGAAGGTGCTGGTGCTCTATTGACTGGTTTTGGTCCAACTTTACTAGGTTACTCTATTCAAGGTGCTTTCAAGTTTGGTGGTTATGAAGTGTTCAAGAAACAATTCATTGATTTACTGGGCTATGACACTGCCTGTAACTATAAGAACTCTGTTTACATGGGTTCTGCTGCAATCGCTGAATTTATCGCCGATATTGCCTTGTGTCCGCTAGAGGCCACTAGAATTAGATTAGTTTCTCAACCAACTTTTGCAAACGGGTTGATCGGTGGGTTCTCTAGAATATTGAAGGAAGAAGGTGTTGGTTCTTTTTACAATGGTTTCACTCCAATCTTATTTAAACAAATTCCTTACAATATTGCTAAGTTCTTGGTCTTTGAACGTGCCTCTGAATTATACTACGGTATCGTCGGTGCTAAAGAAACGTTATCCTCAAGTATGAACACTGGTATCACACTTTTGTCTGGTTTAACTGCCGGTCTTGCCGCAGCTATCGTTTCTCAACCGGCAGACACCTTGTTATCTAAGGTTAATAAGGTCAAGAAAGCACCAGGCCAATCAACAATCGGTCTTTTGGGTCAATTAGCCAAGCAATTAGGTTTCTTCGGTTCATTTGCTGGTCTACCAACTCGTTTAGTAATGGTTGGTACTTTGACCTCATTACAATTTGGTATCTATGGTACTTTGAAGAAGTCCCTTGGTTGTGGTCCTACCATTGAAATTGGTGGTGGTGGTCATTAAACGGATTCATTTTTAATAACACCAAGTTTCCTTTCATATAAATAATAATTATTTCTAGAATATATATTCCCCCTCAACCGCACATATAATTCTTAAAAAATGCAAAAAAAGATACGAATATCTTTTTTTATTAAAACTTCAAATTAATATATGATAACATTTTATTTAATATATGTATGTATATCTTTTACTATTACGTTTACTTATTGTTCGACTTTTGGTGCACCCTTCCAGAACCTCGTAGCAGAATGGACTACAAAATAATACTTCTTTCTAGGATCATCATTCTCAATAGTTTGAGGCGAGGCAAATGAGAATTGAGGTAACACCAGAATGTCACTCAGTAATTTCGGCCTCCTGATGTCATGGAAATCTCTCCATGTGGTCTTTGACCTTAGACCACTCTTTATGTAGTCGTTGAAGTAAGTGAAGATGACGTCTGTCCAAGCACCAGACCCTGTCCATCCCATAACAGTTAAATCATTACGGAAATTCAAACGTAAAGAATTCTCTTCTTTACGATGTAATGTAAGTTCTGTTATTTGTGCAACGACTTCACGAAGGATTGGATGACCTGGTTTGGCTTGAATGACCCAATTACCAATTTGTAACCTTCTAACAAAGTTTTTCTTCCAGTCTGTATTTGGAGCAGCATCATGTTCAATACCTACTATCATCCCAATCTCACCTGGTTCTATAGCCTCGGGAATCCAATTTGGAATAGGTTGAACAGGGAACGTGTCCATATCAACATAGACACCACCTCTAGCCAACAAGATCAAATACTTGAAAAAATCAATCTTAAGGATTCTTGTAGGCATAGTAGTGTAGGCCTCCATAATTTCGGGGATTCTATTGTAAAAATGACGTACAATGGCATCCATAAGTTCGTCATTGAATACTTCATGTACAAAACCTGGATTTTTATCACCCCATTGTTGTCTACTTAGAAGAACTTCGATGTCATCCATCTTGCCATTCCACATTTGCCATATGAAAGCTGGAAATCTAGCCTTTGGATCATAAGGGAAATTGTAAGCAAGTTTCTCACGCAAAGTAAGATCATCTGGTACAGGTTTCAAATCATTGATTTTCTTTTCTAGGGCCTTACGTTCTCTTTCAAACTCCTTACTTTGTTCTTCTTGTTTGGCTAACAATTGTTCCGTTAGTTCCTCAAATCTTGACATTATGTCGGCATCCTTTTGTTGCTTGTTGTTTGCATTATTGATACTTTGTGATATTTCGGTAGGTAAATTCTGTAATATTGTTTGTATATCAGTAGCTTTAGAATTGTTAATAAATCGTACTACTAGAAGTACCAATACGATTGTAGGAACAATAAACCAAACTAACCGTTTTACTTTCCAGAAACTTCTCGACTTCGCCATAGTTTACAAAGGTAATTTATTAAGTCGAATTCCGTCAAGATTGGCTGGTTCACCTCTTCATTAAAAATATAAGAGAGCCTATTCCTTAAGTTAAAAGATTCATGATGGTTCTTTTCAACAGTATTTTCGATGTAAATTTGAAATTTTTCAAAAAAAAAAAAATTCTGGAAGAAAATCCGGGTAACCTATTGACACCTAACTTGTTGCCAGTAACAACGTCAATTCCATCACAATTCATTGTAATCGAAAGCCATTCTCACATTTTTTATATTGATAAAGTTATATTTATTTAATGTTTTATATAGATATGCTACTGCTGATATAAGACCCCTTGTAGACTAAACAAACAATGAATTATCGACAATTTTAAACTGTGTTGCCATCTCTTTGACTAATTTATATGCAGCAAGAACTCTGTCAGGTAACTGGCCTTTCTCTAAAATTTCCAATTCTTCAGGTTGGTCTTTCGTTACAGGAACGTTTATTGTGAGCACGACATCTGTCTCGACATCGGCTAGTCTAATCAATGCAGTACAAACGGCCACAGTCTCCTTTTCAGTAAGTTTCCCCCATTTATATGCGTCTTCTACGCATATACAACTTTGTATATTGTCTGTGAGAGACTCGTATTTGGCAATGTGCAATTCATCGGATTGATTTAAAGAAGCAATTTCTTTGATATGTAAATCTAACGCATCCTTGTTAGAAGCGGCCTCTACCCTCTGTAAAAGGTCCACTATAACACTCTCGTTGAATGCTAAACCATCATTAAAATCCTTATCTTCACCTAGTTTCCTACTATTCACAAACACTTCTTGAGTATCAGGTATTTCACGCACTAACGATGCATCAAGAAACCCACCAGGAATCACCGTGGTGATTGCACCTCCATATAACTCAGTAACTTTTGACATAATTTGAATTACTTCTTATCCAGATTAGAGTTCCCCAATATACTGGTTCTATTTCACTTTGAAGTCATCATCTCGATGGCTTATGTAAGTAATTTTATTGTGTGAAATATTTGTAGATGTTTTGCTAACAGTCAAAAAAGAAGGTGATCCCGCGGTAAGTGAGGACGGGAAACCATAAAAAACGATACCTACGAATATAAACCCTAAAGCCACTTATTGCAGCTATAGTACACTATGTCAGGCATGTGTGATTGAGCATCAGTACATTTTCTTCAAGGCAAAGAATCTCTTTTTATTATTATAAAATTTTCATGGGGTAATATTTGAGCAGTGCTTTCGATTAGGGTCCTCTAGAGAAACAGGAATATGTTTCAAGGAAAAAGGAAAAGTCGTTGATTTTAGATTGGGATCGCATCCGTCTGGCCATTTTGGGTAGGTTCATGAATGTATTCAATTTAATTCAGACATGTATTTCCATGCAGAATGTGAACATTCCCACAGAAATAAAAAATTTCAACCGTATTCCACAAACGAGTGTGACAAAAATGAATTAATTGTTTTGTGAATATACACAGTTATATAAATTTATGTAGAGGACCTTAAAAATAGTAAAATTAACATGCTCTATTGGCCTTCCTTTAGAGTAGATCTACCAGCTCTTAGTAACTCGTCACAAAGTAACAAATTACTAGCGATACCAGTGGCACCGTTGATAGCATTTCTGACAACACGGTATGAATCCCAAATACCTTCAATGGTTGGATCACAGGAATCACCAATGTTTAGATCAACACCAACATATCTACGAGGACCATCCTCCGTTGGGTCAATATCGTCTAATTCATCCTGACACATCGCCAGCACATCTAATGGATCAAACCCGGAGTTTTTCACTAGTGTCTTTGGAACAACCAACATAGCTTCTGCAAATGCTTCGACACCAGTCTTAGTTTTACCTTTGGCTCCAAGTCTGTTCATGTTGCTTCTAGATAGATGGTTAGAGACATCGATGAAGAAGGAACCGGCACCTGGAATGACTGCCTTGTCCTTTAGGACATTCGCCACTGCTCTCAAACCATCTCTGACAGCGTCCTTAGTTTGGTTTAATGCATAATGAGTAGATCCCTTGATTAAGATTGTACATGATTTTGGATCTTTATTTTCCGTCACATAAGTGAATTTTTCTTCCCCAATTGTTTGCTGGTAGATTAAACCTGAGAAACCTAATACTTTTGGTGATAGATCTTCAACAGAGTTTTGTGCTTCACCACCTGTGACAAGTTGTAGTCTTTCCATATTACGTCTCTTAGCTCTTCTTAATGCAAGGATATTATGTTTAGCAAGGATATCTAGGGACATTGGGTCGATACCCTTTTGATTGACAATCACGAATCCTTTCTCTGAATCCATTCCACAGACCTCATTCTTCAAATCAATGATTTTCTTCAATTTTTCATCCACAAATTTACGTTCACTTGCTGCTAATTTATCTCTTTGGTCAGCAGAACTGTAAAAGAAACCAGAGTTAACCTCAGTCTTTTCGTATTCTAGAGAAACATTTAAGATCAAAACATGGGCATTTTTCACTCTTGTAGGCATATCAGGGTGTCTACCACCGTGGTCTAACACTAAACCTTTTACAAAAGTGGTATCCTTAGGAGATAAATGTTGCATTTGCATGATTTCCACCATATGTAGATCTAAAGAATTAGACTCAGTATTTTGAACATTCAATACTGCATCGGTAACAATAGGGGCTAGAACTTCGGTCAATTCAGGATTCACTTTGGTAGATAAAGATGATCTTGCGACTTGTAAAAGAAATTCTCTGTCTAAGTTAACATCTCTCATTTGGAAATTGTTCAAATGTTCTAGGGCCTCCTTTCTAGCAATTTCAAACCCATCGGTTATAATTCTTGGATGGACACCTTCTTGGATATATCTATAAGCTTGTCTTAGTAATTCACCCACCAAACATACGACAGTAGTAGTACCATCACCTGTAATTTCGTCTTGGGCGGCAGCAGCTCTAGCGATCAAAACTGCAGTAGGAGATTGAATTTGCATCTCAGTTAGAAGGACTTTACCGTCTTTAGTTAATTTGATGTTACCTGCACCGTCAACTAGCATCTTCAAAGTACCCTTAGGACCTAGATTGGTCTCCAGGACAGATTGTAAACCTTCAGCAGAGGTGACGTTCACTTTCAAAGCGGCGTCTCTTCTTAGAGATTCAGCATTCGGGTTCAGTAATTGCAATGACATTGTTGTAATAGCCAAATTAGTTAGTGTCTTTATATCTTTGCAATGTTTTTCTTTCTTCTTCGAAGCAGAATATCAATGTGTAGGCATCACTGTTTTTAACCTCATCGTTGGCGTCTCACTATTCTATCAAATGAGTATTGGTTTCGCCACCAATCTAGCATACCGTGAATTTGAAAAAAATTTGGTTACCTAAGACTTGATACTCGTTCAAAATGATGTGCGGGTAATGTTTAATTAACTTGATCAATAAAACTTATTGAATCTCAAGACTTTGGCTCTCAGTGATGCCAAAAGTATGGTCCCAGGTTAACTCTTACATTGTTATCGAAATTTTTACTTAAACAGAATACATAATTTTTGTTTCTGATCAGATCTGAGTTTAGTTTTAGGGCGATACAGCGACCCTAAAATAGCGGTGCGACTAACAACACTCTAATATTGATAAAGTTGACGCAAACTAGAATCTACACCTAGATGGTCTCTTAATACGTAATGGATTCCCAAAATATTTATTAAGTAACCCTGGGGGCTTACTATGCAATAAACTGTTTACATTACATTAGGCTTTATAGTGTGTAATATGGTTTGGCCCTTGGAGGTTACTTTTGTCAAGGATTCATCTGTAGCTGTAGTGATTATACTGGGTTATGTGTTTGAAGTTAGTTTGATAAAAAAACTCGTTTAGCATTTTGTTTCACAAGATTCCTGATACTTGGCTTATCCTGACGAGATTTAACCTTATCGAATCATTGACTTTTAATAGAGCTGGTTTGATTTTTATTATTACTAGCAATTGTCCTGTTATTGAGTTGTTTACCATTGTCCTTTTATCAACATTAGAACTTCTTGTATCGTAAACTGTTCATAATCAGAAAAATGATATTATTAATATGCCAAAAGGCTATATTTATATAATTTTATGTAATGCATTATTTGATTCTTTGTCTTGGACCACCTGGAGACTTCTTGTTTCTAGCAGATAGGATTTCAACACCATGTTCGGTAACCATTAGGGTATGTTCAAATTGAGCAGATCTCTTACCATCTTGAGTAGTAGAAGTCCAGTCATCTGGCCAAGTAACATCCCTCCATGTACCTTCGTTAATCATAGGTTCGATGGTAAAGACCATACCTGGTTTCATAACACCGGCGGCTCTATTACCCTTGTAATGGGGCACACTTGGTGCACAATGGAAGTACTTACCAACACCATGACCACAATAAGTCTTAACAACGGAACATTTATTTTCAGTGGCATGTTTCTCGATGAAATCACCTAGTTCTTGGAATGTTGTACCTGGTTTACATTGTTTGATGGCGATCTTTAGACATTCTCTAGCGGTCTCAACAGTGTTGATTGCTTCTTTAGACAATTTGGACTCATCATCACCAACAACGTAGTAAGTCTCGTTCAAATCGGCATGGAAACCTTGATAATATAGAGACACATCTAGATTGACAATATCACCTTCCTTTAGTACAGTTTTATCTGGAATACCATGACAAATCACCTCATTGACTGAAGTGCAGACAGATTTAGGAAAGTTATAGTAATTCAATGGAGATGGGTAACAATCACGTTTGATAGTTTCTTCATGAACAATCTTGTCTATTTCATCGGTGGTGATACCCGGTGCTACAGCTGCTGCAGCGATATCTAGAATCTCTCTACCTAGTACACATGCTTTTCTAATCTTCTTGATCTCTTCCTTGGTGTAGACAGGGATTTCATTTGTTCTATCATTCTTTTGTTCATCAACTGGAAGACCATCTTGGGACCAGTCTGGTTTTTCAATACTTTCTGGGACATATCTCTTTGGAGTTAAAGGATAATTTGGTCTCAAATCACCACTGAACTTGAACTTTGGGAATGGGTTATAAACTACTTCACCAGTCTCGTCACCTTCTTTAAAATGTAGAGCCTTGTGAGCCTTGTAGTTGTTCTTGTAACAGGTTTCATCACAGAAGACAGATACAATCCCATTCTTCAAACAAATAGGGCATTTTAATTGTGACTGGGTCTCTTTACCACATTGTAGACCAGCACAGTACACTTTTTCAACATCAGCAGCACTCATTGTCTCTTTATTAATGATGATATTTCTTGTATCTCTTGGAGATGAGTAGAAATTAAGTAATTAAATACTTTATTTTTACAGATTAGAAAATTTTTCACTTTGCGCTTTCTTATATACTTGAAACTATTTTCCTACAGATTTTAATAATTCTTCGATGCAGCCATCGATTTTAGATGATCTTTAATTAATTATATATCTATGTAATAAAGAATGAAAAGAGGGACATAGCAGCAATGCTGATCAGTCATGGTACCTTTGAAGTTAGCTTAATTTTTTCTTATCTTAAAGCTCGAAGGGACTGGGCATTAACTCGTTCATGTTGGCGATTTTCATTTCACTGAAATCTGGCGAATACATGAGGATAGGAAAATTAATTCTGTCCCTAATAAACTCATTCATCACTTGTCTGCACATACCACAAGGGGTGATAATCTTGTCGGGACCATCTATATCACCAACAATTGCAAGCGCTGTCCAGTTATCAGAGTCAGCATATTCTCTTCGGACAGATGCCAAAGTCTTAAAGATAGCCACTCTCTCGGCACACATTGTAGCACCATAGCTTCCATTCTCAATATTTGCACCTAAGTAGTAGCTGCTCTCATACTCATCATCGTAATCTTCACTGTCAAAGCCTTCAAGCGCCATCTTCTCATCTGAACCTCTAATGTAGATAAGACATCCAACTTCAAACTTTGAGTAAGGGCAGTACGCCATATTTCTAGCAATACGGAGGTTATCCTCAATATCATCTAGCTCCATATGTGTAAGTCCATGTGATCTCATATCTAATAATAATGCTTAACTGTGGATTCTCACTTTTTTTATCTCCTCATTCACATGTCATGTTCTCATAATGAAGAAGGGCTATTATACCCTTTTCGCCTTTATATTAATTATTGTCATTCCATAAAGATTTGTAAACAACAAAAATTTTGAATTCAATATAAAAGGAAAAAAAAACATTTAAGAAAAGATACCAAAGGTAAGTTCGAAGGAAAATCTTCCAGGATTATTACTATCTGTGAAGAAATATTACACAAATGTATATCGAGAATGACTTGCATAGTCAGGGGCGTCTTAGTTCGCTCCGACTGCGGCTGAAGTTATTACTCTTGTGGCTCGTCGCTATCGATGGCGATGAGGATATTTTACTCAAATATAAGAACTATGTCCCCATGTCCTCAATGACCAACTATATATTCTTCTTTGGTGGTAGAGTACGAACGTTGCGAGGCCGCAGGCAATTATCGCTGGCCGTACTGTTCGTCATTGTGGTCCCTGTGGTACTCTTTTCGATCTTCGAGACACATTCCATTTGGTTACATGGACAAGGTTACAAGAGTCTCGTGGTATTATTTTACTATTTTTGGTGCATGACCTTTGCAATGTTTCTCATGGCAGCCACTTCAGATCCTGGATGTTTACCAAGAAACTTACATGTTCCTCAGGTTAATCGTAATTATCAAATACCTCAAGAGTATTACAACATAGTAAACTTACCATCTAGCCAGAAAGGTCTTCCTATACAAATGAAATATTGCAGAACTTGTAGAATCTGGCGTCCTCCAAGGGCATCGCATTGTTCGACGTGCGGTTGCTGTGTGATGGTTCACGATCACCACTGTGTTTGGATTAATAACTGTGTCGGCCAACGTAACTACCGTTTCTTCGTGACGTTTCTGGTAAGCGCAGTGATTACATGTATTATGCTAATAGCGAATTGTGGTACCCATTTACATCGCACTTGGAATGGATCCCATGGGACACCTGTATCCGTTTTACTAATCATCTGGGGAGGCCTCTCAATATGCTACCCTGCTACCTTACTAGCATATCACATAGCGATGACTGGCACGCAACAGACTACAAGAGAGTACCTGTTACAAATTGGATCTAAGAACCCTGTAATGCATCGAATACGGTCGAACACTCTAAATGTTTATGATACTCATCGCTTCTTGAAGAATATGTTCTTACTAATGGCGCAGGTACGAGGTCCCAAATTGATGGATCCCAGGGAGTCACATCCACCGAGGGATTGGCGGTTCATTAAACTACCATGAGCTGAACAAAAATGCAGAGGTGACTAACCGGTATAACCGTTCCTTCTTTTCTCTGATTGGTCAGGCCGCGTCGAGGTTCGCATTGTCTAGTAATGTCAAATTTATATAAAAAGAAGGATCCTGAAATAACATCAAAAAGAAATTCAAACGAAATATTTTTTTAATGTTTTAATGTACATAGAAACTACAACATATTTTGCATATTATACCTTCGTAAATACATATTTTTTATTTTTTTTAATTGAGAGATGAAGTTATTTGAGAATACATATGACTTTGATTACCCTTGGGAACAAGTAACGGCGGCCAACTGGCAAAAGTATCCAAATGAAGTAGCAACCCATGTCGTCGGTGTGGATGTTTTGAGAAGAGAACTCAAGGATAATGGGAATGTTTTAGTCTCTGAGAGATTGTTGACTGTACAACAGAAAGTGCCGCGTTGGATTATGATGATTCTTGGTGGTTCTAATATCAGTTATGTTCGTGAAGTATCTACTGTAAATTTAAAGGAGAAATCTCTGAAGTTACGTAGTTGCAATTTAAATTATGTGAATTTATTACGAGTATATGAAATGGTAGATTATACACCACATCCAGAGGATCCATACAATAAGACTTTGTTTTCGCAACAAGCTCAGATTACCGCAGGTGGTAGATTTGGTAAATTAGTGAATACTATGGAAGATTGGAGTATTCAACGATTCTGTGATAATGCTGTGAAGGGTAAAGAAGGATTCGATTCAGTGTTAAGGTCTCTATGGGAAGAACATTGGGATAATAATTCTTTAGTGATCAAAGTCAATGAAACTGTTGATGACCTTGGTTCACAAATGTCTAGACGTGTTACAGAGATGAACGCGGCTGCTGAGGCTGTTATTAAGGATAGTCTCAGGAAATTTACTATACTAACAGATTATCAAGATCTGTTTACTGAAGCCTTCGATGACGCTAAGAAAGCACATTAATGATGAATGCATGCATAACAATATAAATATATATATATATTCCGATTTTATACACCTAAATTGTAAATAAACTGTAATAAAAATATTATTAGCATATAACAAAAAAAAGCTAAGCAAATATTATATTGAAAAATAAAACGTATTATAGAAATATGTAAAAGTTATTTAATATAACGTTGTTTAAGCGTTAGTCTTGTAGACAGAGTGACACTTACCACAGTAGAATCTGTCCTTGTGGTCAGCTAGGAAAACACCAGCACCACAGGTAGCGTTATCACACTCTCTTCTTAACTTGGTGACCTTACCTTCGTCATCGACGTTGTAGTAAGATAGGACAGCAAGCTTGACCTTCTTGTGCTTGTGCTTAACCTTCTTTGGGGTGGTGTAGACCTTCTTCTTTCTCTTCTTACCACCACCTCTTAGTCTTAGGACTAAATGTAAGGTAGATTCCTTTTGGATGTTGTAGTCGGATAGAGTTCTACCGTCTTCCAATTGCTTACCAGCAAAGATCAATCTTTGTTGGTCAGGTGGGATACCTTCCTTGTCTTGGATCTTGGACTTGACATTGTCAATGGTGTCGGAGGATTCGACTTCCAAAGTAATAGTCTTACCAGTTAAGGTCTTGACGAAAATTTGCATTGTGACGAATCGTTGGTGTTGTCGGCAAGTAATAGATAAATAATAAAACTAAGTGCTTCTTTCAAAACCAAGTGTTGTAAAGACGTGAGTAAACGTGAAATAAAATAAATATTAAATATTAAACATTATAAGAATTTGTTAAAATTATTTACAAGTCATCGAATGGCAAAAAACTATTTTATATCTACGGAGTGTAATCCCAAAATTTTGTGAATGAAAATGATGATGACAAAGAATTGCCACTTTATTTCGTTTTTTCCCTTTTCGGGGCAGTTTCGAGTAGTTTTGGAGTGGCAATACTTTTTTTTATTCGTTTTGAGTGTGGCGAATAAATTTGTGGTGGGAAAAAATGTGGTTTGAATTCTGCTGGTGTGGTGCACAGATGTTTCTAATGCGGTGCACGGGTGGTCATAAAACAGTCCCAAATCATGTTGCATTTTTATATCTCAAAATTACTGTTGTTTCAACTTACAAAGTGAGAAGGTGTATCTCTTCGTTTCCCGATGTCTACGTTAATCACCGTTTATTACGAAAGACGTATACATATTTGGGTGTAATGGGGGATATTTCTTATTTATTTTTTGGGTCACTTATCTCTGGACACGACTGAGTCCAGAGTCTGTCTGGGAGAAGTTTCTTGAAAAATTGCTTGTGAACGGGCTGTTACGGCATGTAGTTGTTACAGTAAATCACGATGTTTTAAGCCTGGGCATCATAATTGTGAACATTCTCGAATTCTGTTTGGAATGTCAGTAACTTACACAATATACTGAGCATCTGCTACACGCTTGGTTTCATTTCATTAGGTTATCGAAACACTATATAATTAAATTACAAAGAATAATGAATATATACGTTTGTTAAAGCATTTCCTATTTATAAACGAAGTCCGAGTTAGTTGTCTGCAATTGTCAATATTCAACAAATAATAACTTAACCAAACAGAAAGCTGTCTTGAACTTGATATAATAGAGAAAATCATTTTTACAATTGTTTTTAATAGCACATGGTTGTTCCTTGGAATTGTCAGGATCTGTATATTCCTGGTATGGTATATGCATCTCAACCTCGCAAAATTTAATGTCTCTTGTCGTGGAACCCATAAAGAAACAACTTTCTTTAGCTATACGAAGTATTCATAACGTCATGTTCTCTGTTATTGTTTCTCTATCACGATCCATCTCTTGATTGTTCTACGTACTTAGCATCCTCTTTATTGCTGGCTGTCACTTTAATATGAAATCGGAAAATTCGCTCCCAGCTAACAATAACAAACAAGGAAACACAGAGCATAACAATTTTGTAAAAACGTTGAAATAGGGACACATAATCCCAAAAGGATAAACCTCATCGATTAGAAAAAGAAGGAATTGAAAGGATAGGTTCCTATTACTTTGATTGATATTATCAACAACAAGGTTCGAGTTTGTTGCCTTTACATATTTCGTATAGATGAACTCACTATATGAGTTAGATCCTAAGTGGCAAAGGTTACTCACTTTGGATAACTTCCTAGGTGGATTGACAGTAAACGAGTTTGTTGAGTCTCTAAGTAAAGATCACTCCATTAAAGCGGCTTCTTCTGTATCGTACGGGCATAATGGATCAAGAACTAGAGACAATGGAATGCAATTAGAAGATGAACAAGATAGCGCCAATTGGGAGAGATTAGATCCTAAACCATTCATTAGAACATTTGAATCGACTTTAAAAGAATTGAAAGGGCTCAATAATGATGCAGTAAGTAAAAAAAATCAGTTTGAAGATGAAGTGGCTAGACAGGAACTGATCCATTCTGAAAACGTAATTGATTTGGCTACTGATATTCAAAGGATAAATATTCAGTTTAATGAATTAGATAATAAATTAACAAATGTGAATCAGATTGTATCACCATTAAGTGATAAATTGGAATCAACAATACGTAAACGTAAAAACTATGTTAGATCGGTTGAGTTAATAACTGAATACTCAAATTTTTACACCACAGGTGGTTCAACTAATATTGAAAATTTAAGAATCTCTAAAAATTGGAGAAATAAGATTCAAGCTGCAACATATGTTAAAAATTTATTAGAATTATCTCGAAAGATTGAAACCACGGCGATTCCAAAAACTAGTGAGGTTACAAAACAAATTGAAAAATATTCTGAAATGATGGAAACAACTCTATTAGAAAATTTTAACGCAGCTTATCGTGAAAATGATTTTAATCAGTTAAATGAGATTGCATTGATTTTGAACCATTTCAATGGTGGGATTAATGTCATTCAAAGTTTTATTAACCAACATGCATACTTCATTAATAGTGACGAGATAGGACTTGATGAACAAATGAAAATGGACGATCAATTCAAGAAACGTCTCATGGATCAAAATATACATACTGTGGTTTATGAACAAAATATATTAAATATGTTAAATGATGTTGAATCTGTCATTAAGAATGAATCCAAGATTGTTAAGGGTGTCTTTGAAGAGAGAGCTTCACACGTTATGCAATTGTTTATTCAAAGAGTTTTTGTACAAAAGATAGAACCAAAAGTGGATACATTGTTAAATAATTCTTTATCCTTGTCGAATTTAGCCTATGTTAGAACTTTGCATGGACTGTATTCATTAATTGGCCAATTCGTTAAGGATCTAACAGAATTTTTTCAAATACTAGATATTGATCAAGACACAACAGATATGAAATTAATTCCAAGTGCATTAGATAGCAATAATAATAGTAGTATTATAACCGTTCTAGAACAATGTAGTTCTGATATGTTTTCGAGATATCTTTATGATAGAGCCAGATATTTTGACATTGAGAAAAGAAATTTAGAGAACATTCTGGTTGATATGACGTCGCTATTTACAAACAAACATAATAAAGAGATAAATAGTAAGATGTTGCTAAATAAATTAGGTAAAATGATGGAAAAGGATGAAGATGGTAATACACATTATGAAGAATTTATCACCCAAACAGCAACAACATCTAAGAGAAAGTTATCGCAATTTAATGAGTTTATGAAAAAAAGATTTGATAGATTGGATCATTTATCAAATTTATCCCTAACAAGATCCAATACGCTATCTCGTGATCGTGATGCTAGTGTCAGTGGTTCTCATTTATCTAACTCTCAGGATGCAAATATTGGTGATACTGAATACAATAATGATACAATGTCTGATAATTCTGATCCATCTTTTAATCTAGATACCGTAGACTCCATGTTAAAATGTGTTGTAGAGTCTATTGCCAGAGTAATGGAATTGGTTCCTAATAAATCTAGTGAGTATAGCTTAGAGTTATTAGATATTATGTTCCTTGGCATTGTAGGTAATTATGTTGAGATGTCCTTGGAGGTTGCTTTTTACAGAGTTAAACAGTTAGACATCTACAAATTAGATGATTTCAATTTATCTTTCCTAAGTTACATTACTAAGAGTGCCGATATCTTAAATCTCGTCTCTACATCCATTAAAGCGATATTCTTACCTCTCTTAAATGATGCCCCAGAGGCCAAAAAACAGATAATTGAGTTGACGAATAATAATATACGAAAATGTGAAATCTCAATTAATATCATTATTGATGAAATTGCAAATGTTTATTCGGCTAAATTGTCCAATATATTAACAAAACAAAACAAGAAAGATTTCATACCGAAATCTCAAGACCTGTTGGATCAAGATACTTTGCCAGCAGTGGAGATTACAAATCTATTAACGTCATTACATACTCAAGCATCGGCGTACCTAAAGGAGAAGAATTTGAATGCATTCCTAGACAATATTGGAGAGGAATTATATAGATTGTTGTTGAATCACTATTCAAAGTTCCAAGTCAGTTCCATAGGGGGTATCATTGTGACAAAGGATATTATTGGTTTCCAAACCGTTATTGAAGATTGGCGTATACCAAATTTACTGGAAAAATTTGCCACTCTGAGAGAACTTGCTAATATATTTACAGTACAACCAGACCTCCTGGATTCCCTTACAAAAGAGGGACACTTGGCTACTTTGAAAAGAGACATAATTCAATCATATATCGCCAAGCGTGAGGATTTCAATCATGATAACTTCATGGCTAGTATGAAGATGAATTTGAAACAATATACATAGCTGCATATAGAAAAATCAATATATATATATTACCATTATATGTAAGTACATGACTGATTATCAACAGCTCTTGAGTCTTTACACTTTTACCTTTATGTGGTTTGATATTTATCTATTAGTGACTCTCTGGATTATTTAATATAGGGCTTCCGAAACCCTATTTTAAACCCCGCGCCTCTGGCCGTCAGGCAGGAAATTACTAATCGACAACAATGAGGGAAATAGGTATTGCACAGTAGATTTAAAAAATAAATTGTATAAGAGTCAGGGATTAGAAAAGGGTAAAGTGACCATATATATATCAGATAATTGGTTATATATTTATCTAGAATGTCAAGAAGTTTCTAACTACTGAAGATGTTACGTCGTTTAGGTTTTCAAAATTTGAGAAATGTCAGGCAGTTAGCCACTGCTGCTTTGCAAAATACAAGGACCTCTGTCCTACCCAATGGTTTAACTGTTGCCACTGAATTTATCCCTGGAACATCAAGTGCTACAGTTGGCATATTCGTTGATGCAGGTTCTCGTGCTGAGAATTTGAAGAATAATGGTACTGCACACTTCCTAGAACACCTTGCATTTAAAGGTACCCAAAGTAGAACTCAAAGAGGAATAGAATTAGAAATCGAGAATATTGGGTCACATTTGAACGCTTATACATCTAGAGAGAATACTGTCTACTATGCGAAATCTATGAAAGAGGACATTCCTGAAGCAGTCGATATTCTAAGTGATATTCTTACAAAATCTGTCTTGGATCCGAGAGCTATTGAGAGAGAGAGAGACGTCATTATAAGAGAAAGTGAAGAAGTTGGTAAAATGTACGATGAAGTGGTGTTTGACCACCTCCACGAAATAGCCTTTAAGGATCAACCCTTGGGAAGAACGATATTAGGACCTATTGAGAATATCAAATCTATTACGAGAAACGATTTAAAAAACTATATATCTACGAATTATAAAGGTGATAGAATGGTTCTAGCTGGTGCGGGTGCTGTGGACCATGAAGATTTGGTTAAGCAAGCGCAAAAGTATTTTGGGCATATCGAGAAATCTGCAGTTCCGGTACCCTTGGGGTCTCCTCGTGGTGCACTACCTGTTTTCAACAGAGGAGAGAGATTTATTAAGGAAAATTCATTACCAACGACTCATATAGCCATTGCGTTAGAGGGTGTCTCTTGGTCGGCACCAGATTATTTTATTGCTCTTGCTACACAGGCTATAGTGGGGAACTGGGACAGAGCAGTCGGTGCTGGTACTAACTCACCATCTCCATTGGCTGTAGCTGCCTCGAATAATGGTGCTCTAGCCAATTCTTATATGTCCTTTTCCACTTCATACGCGGACACTGGTTTGTGGGGTATGTATATCGTGACTGACTCAAAAGAGCATAATGCAAAGCTAATTATTGACGAAATAATGAAGGAATGGAGAAGAATCAAAGATGGAAATATCTCCGACAGTGAGGTAGTAAGAGCTAAATCCCAATTAAAGGCGGCATTGCTACTTTCACTCGATGGATCTACAGCTATTGTAGAGGATATGGGTAGACAAATTGTAACTACTGGTAAAAGATTATCACCTGAAGAAGTATTTGAAAAGGTGGATAAAATTACTAAAGACGATATTATCGCCTGGGCCAACCACATGCTGAAGAATAAACCTATTTCGATTGTTGGGCTAGGTAATGTGAAATCTATTCCGAGCGTAGATTACTTGGAAGCAAGTATGAATATCCATTAAGGGTTGAAAGTTTTATTTTTCTCATCTATAAAAATAAATAAAAACCTAGCCAATTTGATAACTATATATCAGATGCATTTAATGTAAATATCAATATTCAGTAGACACCAGCTCCATTAAGCGTTAGATTGAATATTTTCAAAATAACAAAGTTCTGCTTTTTGAGAGTTAACACTCGTACGCACAGTTTTATGCAGAGGTTTCGATAATAACTTAATAATAACTACTGGAATTTTCAATGATATCTCAACTGATTTTAAGAAAATATGGTTATTCCTGTTGTGCTTTGTTTTTGGTTAAGATGGGGTTTCTGGAGATGACCTTTGGGAATTTTCTAATACTATCCTGTGAATGATTATCACTTTTATTTTTTTGTTTACTTAATCATATTAGTTTAAAGATAAACGAGCGGCTCCTAAATATAAAAATTTATGTAAGCTTTAGAAAAAAATTACGAAGTAATATTACTTATTGAGCTGAATATTTTAAGGGTATATAGTATAAGTGATAAGCGATTGCAGTACTACTTATGTTATCTTGTAGAGTTAAATCCATTTTATATATTTTGATGAATCCCTTCTTCTCAGATCAAGTTGGATAAATCTATTTTATTATCTTCAACTGCAAACTTTTTGTTGTATCGTTTATTATTCTTTTACTTTTAATAAGCCTATGCTATTGATTTATAGAGAATGATGAGTTCAGCAAAAATATCATTAATAGTCATAATGGATTGCAGTAACAGTTAAGAGTTACGTTTATGATAATTGCTTCCGATAATGCCACTTCTAACTCAGATCCAATGGCTAAGAACACAAAAGATTACTGCTTTGTTCATAACCCTTATAATCAAATAAGTTAGATGAATACCTGTGATTATTGTTTCCCTCTGAAGACCATGAAATAGATTATACATAGTGTATTGCCTTGGTACCGATAAATTAGTCGCTCTAGAAATTCAACTTGTTTTTTCAGTTTGGGAGCTCATATGAAGAGACATAGGTCGGAAGAAACTACGACATATATGGTTAACATTCCACGACAATAAATTAACATCAAAATCTCTAGAACAGTAGACTCCTGGTTTTCAGAATTTATTGTTCAAAGGTTGCCACTGTACGTTGCTGAACATGTTTCTGAATGGCTACTCAGAATATCCAAGTTCTTTCGGCTATTCTTAATAAATATGTCCCAAATACAAGGCTAGGAAAGAAAATAAGTTTGATATATAGTATTAAAAATGCGTATTATATCATTGAGGATCAAATCTTGATCTGGAAATTATACCATAAAGAAACAAACCCTCACAAGTTCCAGATGGTGATGTTCGTATTACCTAAGCCTCTTTATAAATTCACTGTCCCGTGCTTCCACAAATGAAGATTTTAATAATTATCCATTACAGATTCTAATTGAAAGCCACTCTGATTTTCTATGCTGACTTAACAACTATCTACGAATGACAAAAAACCGTTGTACTTCTACGTGGAGTGAAGAAAGCGGAAGCGAAAATAACTGAAGAAGTTAAATTTTAAGGAAGCGGAACATCCATAGTTGGAAAATCGAAAATAGGAAGAATATAAAAAGGAAAGAGTATCTTAATTAGAACTATTCTTTCAGGACATGGCGCATCGCTTCAGAACACGATAATACGGTACCCTAAAATAATTGAAAAAACAATAACAAAATGGGCGAATTAAATGAATGGTGTGTAATTGTTTACGACAAACCAGGTACGGACAGAATGTCCGTCTTTGATCAGCATGTGCATGGCCTTCCAGGGACAATTAAGGATGGTAGTATGATAACCGGTGGGCAAATCAACGATGACAGTGACCCAAGAAAACCAATTGGTTCTAACTTAACTATTAAAGCTGAAACCAAGGATGATGTTATCAAAATTTTGAAGAACGATGCATTCTACAAGAACGGCATATGGGATGTTGATAATGCAATAATCCATCATCTATACTGTGTGTATAGAAAAGGTTTAGAATACCAGTTATAAGTGGAAAACTCATAATTAGTGTAAACGTTAATATGCCTTAGGAAGTATATAATTTTCAAGTACGATATATAATGAAATGATATAAGCTAATTGGCAAACAGCCACTATTGCCAACCCAGATGTGTCTTTTCAGATTATCTTATCTATTTTAAATTTAATTTTAAATTAGTTGATTTTTACGTGCATTGGTCTTATACACAAACACCCTTTCAAAGTAACTCTTAGTCGATTGCAAGGTTTTGTTGCAGTCTCTTTAAGAATTCTCAACACATAAATTAAAATATGTTTCATTCTATCATTGCTTGCCCCCTATATCATTCACTCAACTTGCTGAATTTTTTTCATTTCCATTTCTTTGAAACTAGTTAATAAGGTACGGTACAAATATTGTACCGATTCAAGTTTTGACGATTTACACGGAGAATTCGGAAGCACGGAAGCACGGAACACAATATTCCGTAATCAATCCCGGTTTCTGCACTTTATTGATTGTTCCCACGGGGGTGTTGATTTTCCGTTTCCCGTTTCCCGTGTATCCGTGTATCATCCCTTTTGCTCCGTCTCCGAACACCTCCCAAAAAATGAAATAGTTTACATAAATTACAAATAAGTTATGCTTTTATAAGCATTTCTCGAGTAAAATCATATTAGTAATATAATTTCAGAAAGTCGATTTTACAAATGAAAATATTGCATTTTCCATCAATTGGAAAAGTATAAATAGGACCATCACCACCAATGCAAAATCTTTTTTTTATTTTCAATTCTATATCCTAATTGTTCCTATCTGGAAGACATCACAAACAAAACTAAAACAACAACAACAACAACAATTAACTATGCCATTTAACAAGGATTTCAAACCAGTTGCCCTAAAGGATACTAACCTATTCAAACCCATCAAGGTGGGTAACATGGAACTTAACCATCGTGCTGTCATGCCACCTCTTACCAGAATGAGGGCAACCAGTCCAGGTAATGTTCCAAACTCTGAATTGACGGCCGAATACTACGGTCAACGTAGTAAAACTCCAGGAAGTTTGCTTATCACTGAGGCCACTTTCATCTCCAAGAAAGCTGGTGGCTATGACCACGCTCCAGGTATTTGGAGCCAAGAACAAGTTGAAGCTTGGAAACCAATTTTCAAGAGGGTCCACGATAACAAGTCCTATATTTTCATGCAACTATGGACCTTAGGTAGACAATCAGAGGCAGACACCTTGGCTAGAGATGGTTTACCATATGTTTCTGCTTCTGACGATATTTATATTGATGATTCATTCAAGGAAATATCCGAAAAGGCTAAGAATCTTCAACGTGCATTGACAATCCCTGAGATTAAGCAATACATCGAGGATTTCAAAGTTGCTGCAAGAAATGCTGTTGCTGCTGGTGCAGACGGTGTTGAGATCCACAGTGCCTTCGGGTACTTGCTAAACCAATTTTTGGATCCTAAATCAAACCATAGAACTGATGAATATGGTGGCTCAATTGAGAATAGAGCTCGTTTTGTCCTGGAAGCTGTTGATGCCGTCATTGGCGAGATAGGTGCCGAAAAGGTCGGTATTAGAATGACACCTTGGGGTGTCTATGGTAGCATGTCTGGTGGCCATGATCCAACTTTATTGGCACAATTTGCCTATCTAATTGGTGAGTTAGAAAAGAGAGCAAGAGCAGGTAAGAAGATGGCTTACATTCATCTTTCGGAACCTCGTGTAACTAATCCATGGTTGTCTGAAGGTGAAGGTGAATACAAAGAAGGTTCTAACGATTTTGCTTACTCTATCTGGAAGGGTCCTATTATTAGAGCTGGTAACTTGGCATTGCATCCAAATGATGTTAAGGAGTTTGTTAATGAGAATGATAGAACTTTAGTAGCTTTCGGTAGATACTGGATCGCTAACCCTGACTTACCACACCGTTTGGCTGAGGGTCTTCCACTAAACGCATACGATAGAAATACCTTCTACGACCAAACTGGTAAGGGGTACATTGACTATCCAACTTATGACGAAGCGCTTAAGCTGAAGTGGAATTAAAGAAAGTATAATATACATGTATGTATATATCTATTTTTACATTTTTTTTAAATTTACCTTAGATATCTATGTGTATCATAATCTTCTCGGTTAAAATTTTCTTCATTCTGTAAAGGTTTTTGTTTAGTTTTCCATACGCAGTTACCTAGTGGATACCAGTTTATCGAATGACTTACTATTAGCTGGTTCGATACATTGAATTGATATCGGAGTAAATAATTTCTAGAGTAAGTTGATATAATGTTACCAGAGCATCAAGAGATAAAGATGACATAAACCTTTTCGGGGATTTTATAGAGGTAACAGTAAATTTCTACAATGAGAAATATATGGGACATTATAGAATAACGCGGAACATTTGCTAATTCGCCAAGAATATTAGTAATGAATATAATGAAAAAGGCAAACAAGATTTTATTTTCAGAACAGAACACAGCTCATATAAACTCATGGAATATTAAAGAATAACTTCGCAACAAATTACTAGCGTAATATGTATGCCACTCTCAAGTGTGTTTAAGAACACGACAAGCCAATCAAACCTATATATACGTAAAAATATTTCTTATCAGAAATAAGTCATTTCACATTTTTCTGTTGGATTTTGGTGTTATTTGAGGAATGCATTTCTGTTAATATGATACAAAATTTTATTTCTTTAGAAATCAACTTATAGTCGTCTGATTTCTTTATCATACAAATTATAAATAATATACAAAATAATTAGGGAAATAAAATATTCCAACACATGAATATTGTTCCCTCTATATACTTTTTGGATTAGACATTTCGTGATTATAAATCTCCAATACTAGCATTGTAGAAACTACACACGATTTCCGAATGCGTCTTATTCTTATCTTTTCTTATTTTGGATTGTTAAATATTGAACATTATCAATTCTGACAATCTTAATTATTCTTTTACTTTATATTATTAACGTCATTCTTCTATCATGTAAATTCCGATAATTTCTATTCAACTCTTTAATATTTCATACAACAAAAATGGCAGGATAAATACGATATTTCTTTGAGAATCATGAATTCCAATCTTTTCTATCACATTTCATGTTATCAATCAAGCGCTTGGAGAAACGGAGTCATTGACACTTCAAAGACCCTGAGTCAATTTTTTTTGATTTTTTGAAGCTTAAATGCTGTCGTAATTTTGTAATAATAAATAAGAAAAGAAGACGCTGGTTTCGTATGGATTTATTACAATCAACCAGTAGACGACAAATCACGTGACTAAAGAGAAATTATAAAAATAATGAAAGCTATGAGATTCGAACTCATGCATCCGAAGATACCAGAACCTAAATCTGGCGCCTTAAACCACTCGGCCAAACTTCCTATTATTTTTGAAATTATGTAACAAGGTTAACCATTTAGTCTTGTCAGAAAATAACAAATTTGGTGTTAACCAAACATTGTTGACAATTTACCGTTACATGATAACATCTGTAATTAGAATTATCATACGAATAAGATCAGTATACCCGATTGGGCATTACTGACACATTATTCTAGGACATTAGCATCCGTCACACACAAGACAGCTACAGGAGCATAACACTCAGAAGGACTCGTAGAACGAGCACCTACTCATCGCTGATCAATTGCGACCAATCAGAGCACACCTTTGACATCGGTTGCCGAGTGCACCTGGATACGCTACCGCGGCTATCCAGCGACACAAGGGACGTCCACATGGACACCACGCGTCGAATAAGATAGAGAGCACTCTTATATAAGGGACTCTCCTATCTCCTACTGTTTACTCTTCTTCTTTCAGTCGAAAGATACCAGACAAGAATAAGTCAAGCTTAAGTAACGGAAAACGCCTTTTTACGATAATAGCATCACGATCAAGTGAACTACACATCTCGATATACAAGCACTCTACTTAAGATATCCCTTCCACTCCCTTAACTGGTACAAGAGGAAACACATATTTATATAAGCTCGTGAACGTAGATACCCGAAGAACGACTTAGGGTTATCCTACCACACAAATATTGAAAATCGGTAGCGACATAATCCTAACCCCGTTACAAATTATTGTATTTGAAACAGACTAAACGTTAAGTGATACTTTGTCACGTGATAAAAGAAAGAACCTATCAAGATCAAGAATTAGGATGACTAAATAACTTGAAACAAGGTGCAGGAATAACTCGGATCTAATGGAGTTAATGATTTTAACTCTGTTGCGTATAGAATTCTAGAACGTATATAAAGAGAGACAACCTCAGACTTATGTGATTTGTTTGTCTCTCTTCTATAACAAAAACAACAATAGGATATATAATTTTTTGGCTTCGATCCGAGTACTTACAAATACCATAGAAATTTTGCAACGAGGTAAGACTTATGTCGCTACCGATTTTCAATATTTGTTGTATTGATTGCTCTATGTAGAATGTTTAATAGTGATTATTATTATGTATATTAACTACAACAATATGGTGGTCGTTCTGTTCGTTAATAAGTGAATGTATTAATAGTAAGTACTATATTTATTATCTATATTTCTATATATTTCTATTCTATATTACAATGTATATTATACAAGTATATGTTACATGAGATGTCTTTAGCTTTAGTTCATCTTATATTTGTTGCTCTTCGCATCGACACTTGTTGATGTCCGTACACAATGATCTATTTTATAATCGTATGGCTGAATCTCGAATTCTCAATTAATACATTGTGTGGTAGGATATGTTATAATATTAAGTAGCAATACTTAATATTATAACATATTACGTTTAGTAAAATATGTTAGAAATTACTAGAAACAGAATTCTGTTGTAATACAATAGTATTGCAGACAATTCAACGATGTTATAATGACAAAGGAAAACTAAAATACAACTGACATGCACACTCGATGAAGTGAGAAGGACATAATTACGACCGCAATATAATTTAGTATATAAAGAGAACAAATATAATCCAGATATGGATTGATGTTCTCGTCTCTTGTATGTATTTACTACATAGATTTAAGAGGGGGACGATTATAGTCTCTTTCAAGAATAATAAAAGGTATTTTGATATTACTATAAAATCTATAGAAATATGAACACTGAAAACATATTCTGGAGGTGTTGTTACCCCAAGGAAGGGATAGGTAAAAATTGAGGAAACTGATTTTTATGTTGAGTAGGATAAATTTATATTTGAGAAATGAGATGTATAATGGAGTAATATGTTGTTCCCAGTAAACAAAAAAACAAAAGTGATATTGGGGATAGCGGTGATAGTAAAATAAGTTTGAGTTTGTTGAG